>JAEIGL010000044.1:0-118804 GCA_018903715.1 Zaprionus davidi
TCAAATACAAATAATGCAAATATAGCAGTGCTACCTTCGTCATCTAGTAATACTTATAAAAATGTTCTTGTGAAATCAAACGCTGATAATCACAGCCACGAAAATTCGTCCGGCCGAGCATGGTATTAATTGCATGACATGAATAATAAACTCAAAAACACAAATACAAAATCAATTTTCTCCTGTATTTCTATGTGGAATCAATCGCTGATTACCATTTCTGCGACTCTTCGTAAGCCAGAAATCAAATAGAAATATAAAGGAAAAATAAAAAATAAATAGAAATCAAATACAAATAATACTAATATAGCAATGCTACCTTCATCATCTAGTAATACTTATAAAAATGCTCTTGTGAAATCAAACGCTGATAATCACAGCCACGAAAATTCGTCCGGCCGAGCATGGTATTAATTGCATGACATGGATAATAAACTCAAAAACACAAATACAACATCAATTTGCTCCTGTATTTCTATGTGGAATCAATCGCTGATCACCACTTCTGCGACTCTTCTTAAGCCAGAAATGAAATAGAAATATAAAGGAAAAATAAAAATTAAAAAATCAGACAAATACAAAACAAATATCATTCAGCATTCTCGATTTCAAAGACTGACAATCATTAAAACGGTTTCATACCTCCAAATATTCCAAGCTTAGTTAAAAGCAAATAAAATTCACCATGAATATACTAAAGCTTGATACTTTGTAACACCCACATGTTTGCTTATACGTAAACTTACTATACGTAAAATTTTTTTTTTACAAAATATTTTTAAATTGGACGCTCAGACAAGTTTTACAACAGTATCTCCTTTCAAACATAAGATCAGAAAGGAATACCGTAAACCATCGTTCGATTTTAACGAAACTGCAAATATACTTAAACAAACTTTAAAGCCGCATAGAACCTGCGCCGTATTTGCAGACGATCATATTTTTAATATAATAGAAAGAGCTTTTGCCATCTATTTTTCCCACAGTTCCAAGTTCAAAATGATAAGATGCTTGTCATTTCTCCCAGAAATAAGCAACAATACTGATCAAAACAAGATGATTCTTGACTATCACCTTAACAATAACCATAGGGGCATCGATGAAACATTGCTACACATCAAAAGAGAATATTTTTTCCCACATATGAAAAACAAAATAGCCCAGTTAATAAAAAAATGCGAAACTTGTTTAAAACTTAAGTATGACAGACAACCTCAAAAAATCGCATTTATAATGCCCGAAATTCCTTCAAATCCCTTAGATATAGTTCATATTGACATATACACTATTAATAACAACTACAACCTTACTATAATCGATAAGTTTTCTAAATTTGCATCAGCATACCCCATTTTAAACAGAACTTGCATAAACGTAATTAAATCACTAAAACATTTTATCAGCCTATTTGGGATACCGAAGAAAATAATATATGACCAAGGAACAGAATTTTCAAGCGACATATTCAGGAAATTCTGTTTACAATTCAACATTGTACTTCATGTAACTTCATTCCAAATGTCATCAAGCAACTCACCTGTTGAACGGTTACATTCCACCCTTACTGAAATTTACAGGATAATACTCGACACTCGCAAACAACAAAATTTACCTAAAGAACACGATGAAATATTGACAGAGACTTTAATTACGTATAACAATTCTATACATTCCGCAACAAAGCACACCCCTTACGAACTCTTTAGTGGTAGAACTCACATTTTTAACCAAAATATAGAATTCAATAACGAACACGACTACCTAGAAAAACTGAATACATTTCGCGAAAAACTTTATCCAAAAATAAAAAACAAGCTCACAAATGACGCTAAAAAAAGAACAGAAAGATTAAACAAAAATAGGGTAGAGCCTAATACACTAGAACCTAATGACACAATACTAAGAAAAGAAAATAGAAGAAACAAGATCACCCCAAGATTCTCAACGCACAGAGTGTTAATTGATCATGGTACAACCTTGACATCTGCAAAAAATCAAAAATTACATAAATCTAAAATCAGGAAAGTCATAATGAAACACAGTTAATCGACACACCTCTTAACAAAATATATATTACCTTCCAAAACAATATTAATCACACTAAACTATGTTCAAACTTCAAAGTAAAACGTATCTATTAATATCAATAAGACTGCAATGTAAAAATACCAAAAATACACAGCTGATTCTTCGGCGATTAAAAATAATTTTGTATATAAGTTACATAAATTTAAAATCAGGAAAATCATAATGAAACACAGTTAATCGACACACGCGTTAACAAAATACATATAACCCCCCAAATCAATATTAATCATACTAAACTATGTTCAAAATTTGTATTCCCCAACTGTTTCTTCGGAGATTAAAAATACCCTGACAAGAAACACCTCATGTGGCGTAAGACGAGTTGAACAGAACCCGGAGAGACTGCACATAGAAGCCATCGAAACAGCTTACAAATCACCCGCTATTGGATGACCCAACTTGGCAACATTCTACTATCGTCGCTCCAGCAATATCTTAACAAGAAATACCTGATGTGACGAAAGAGGAGTTGAACACAACCCGCAACACCCCCAAAAAAACCCAACAAAAAACCCAAAAAACACCCCCCGATAAAGGAAACTACACAAAAAACCACCATCCTCCCCCCCCCCCACAACCATCCTCCCTATGTCCCTCGCTTCGAAATGGGGGGAACCACCCCCCCCCCCCCCCCATACCCAAAAAAAGGCCCACACCCAACACCACCCACCACAAAAAACTAAAAAAACAACAAAAACCCCCACCACACCAAAAAAAAAAAAAAAATAAAATTTTATCCCTACACAAAAACAAAAAAAAAAACAACCCCCCCAACAACAAAAAAAAGAAACAAAACCAAAAAAAAAAAAAAAAATTGGCTCTCAATTTTTGTCTGTACAAAATACCGTACAACCCAGCTGCAGCAACAACACATAAAGGTGTCGCAACAACATTGACTCTCAATACCGCCACGAACCGGATATGTCCGGTCAAAATACCCGTGCAGCCCGGCCGTAGCTACATCGTATTTACCGCTACACCAAACTGCAACATGTAGCTGCCGAGCTGCAACATGTACCTGTGATGTATGATTTGCCCCCGAAAACTTACCAATTAAAAATGTACCCAGTCTCTTGACTCTGAACAGCCGAACATACCAGACGTATTTTTATTTCGATTATACCCTTAACTCAACCCTCAAGCTCCCGAGAGGTAACTCCGGCGAGTGGTCCTTCTTACCAATGAAGGCTGCCATTCGTGCTCGCAGCTCCTCGACGGTACCTTCCCGCTCGAAACCAAATTCGTCGGCGAAGTTCTCCAGCTCGTTCTTCCTCCTGAAAGACACCCATCGTACGCCTACCATGGTTTTTCCGAAACCTTGTATCCTGTGCGTGTATCCTTGTTGCTTGCTGCTGGTCGTGCCGCTGTGATCGTTGTACCTTGTATCCTTGAATCTCTGCTCGTTGTATCCTTGTGCGTGTACCCTTGTTGCTTGCTGTTGGTCGTGCCTTTCTGATCGTTGTATCCTTGTATCCTTGAATCCCTGTATCTCTGCTCGTTGTATCCTTGTGCGTGTACCCTTGTTGCTTGCTGTTGGTCGTGCCTCTCTGATCGTTGTATCCTTGTATCCTTGAATCCTTGTATCTCTGCTCGTTGTATCCTTGTGCGTGTACCCTTGTTGCTTGCTGTTGGTCGTGCCTCTGTGATCGTTGTACCTGTTTCGTTGTAACCTTGTATCTCTGCTCGTTGTATCCTTGTGCGTGTACCCTTGTTGCTTGCTGTTGGTTGTGCCTCTCTGATCGTTGTATCCTGGTATCCTTGTATCTCTTTGTAACTTTGCGGGTATCCTTGTTGTGTATCCTGGTGTCGTTGTATCCTTGCTCGGGGTATCCTTGTTTTGTTGTATCCTTGTTGTGTATCCTGGTTCCGTTGAATCCTTGCTCGGGGTATCCTTGTCGCGAAAACACTTTGAAACTTTTATCGTTCACTGGAGATGTTCACTCGACTGAAGCCGGAGACTGAGTGCCTTCTCTGCGCTGGACGCCGGCCTTATATACCCTGGCCGAGCGTACTGAACCGTTATGCTCGGCTTCGGGTCCCGTTTTCTGTCCTTCGGGCGGCCCAAAAGCACGAGTCTCGTAGACCACCGTTACGCCCTTGTTGTTGTTGTTTTCGTGGCGAGAACGGCGATCTGCGCTGTCCTGTCGCGTCCGACTCCTTTGCGTCACCCTAACCAACTCCTTGACCATCCTTTTCTTTTCTCGATTGTCCTGTGAGTTTTCTTGGTTTTTCCCCCGTAACTCTGATCTTCCGTGTATGTCTTATTCGTGTATCGAAACTATCGTCGGTTTGTACCGACGCTCGGACTCACTTTTCGCGCTCCTATAGTGGTTCTTTAGGCCACCAAGGACACAATTCCCCCTCTCGTCTCAGGTCCCTGCTCGGGCGCCATCTGTAAGGAAGCTTTTCATGCTGGGGCATACTCAGTCTCGCCCAGGGCCACTTTGCAGAATATTTATAAAGTGCTGAGACCTGAGACGGAGAATGTGCTCCTCTTTGAGGGCGGAAAAGTGGTTTCCTAGGATCTAGGGGAAAGAAATCGGACTATGCCTCGGTGTATACCGAGTCCTTCTGTCTTACATACGTGCTGCAGCGGCTAGGCCGGCTGGCTAATGGTTGGCGTCAACTGCGGGGAATCATACAACTTGATTGTTTGATATCCTGGGCCGCCATTCGCGGCGTCGGAGGTTGTGGTGACGACTCTGCTCCGCGGCCCGAGTTGCGTTTTCCTTGGCGACCTGGAATATTTGCTGAAGCTGCTTCGCTCTCATTTCTGGGTTTTTCAGCTTATGATTTGTATCTCCTGTCACCTCGTCGTAGAGTGCTCCAGGTAGCCGTGGTTCTCGTCCCATGACGAGGAATGCTGGGCTGAAGCCCGTCGTATCCGAGACGCTGCTGTTGACGGCGAGCGTTATTTCCGGCAATAACAGGTCCCAAGTGCTCTGTGGTCCGTCGATGAACTGCCCGATCATCGTTTTTATGGTTCGGTTTGCGCGCTCGGTGGGATTCTGTTGGGGGCTATATGGCGCGGTGTGTTCCAGCTTCATTCCGGCCCTTTTGCAAAACGCAGTGAACGAGCGGCTAGTGAATTGTGTGCCATTGTCGCACACAAATGTTCGAGGCGTCCCGAACCGGCTGAGAATTCGTTCTCGTAGCCTTCCGTAGGGGTACCAGTTCGATCCATTTAGAGAACAAGTCGAAGAACACCAGGAGGATGGTGTTCCCTTGTTTTGATCTCGGGAGTGGCCCTACAAAATCGGCACAAAGTATGTCGAAGGGCTCCTGGGCCTGCCGAGTCAGCATTTTACCGGGTGGTTTCCTCTGCTCCACATTGTATTTTTGGCACTGGACACACTTCCGTACGTGTCGCGCAACATCTCGGAACATCCCGGGCCAGTAATAACGTTGTGCTACTCGTGTCGTGGTCTTCCGGATCCCAAGATGTCCAGCTGTGGGTGCGTTGTGGCATTCCTGGAGGACTCGTTGTCGTAGTGCTGTTCCTACGCATAACTTCCAGGGAATATATTCTTCGTCCTCCGGTTTCAGTCCCAAGTGTCGGTACAGCTCACCATCTTGTATGGCGTAATCCGGATACTTATCGGGCTCTGTCTCGACTTGTTGGCGCCGACGTTGCAGCCAGGTGCAGACGAGCGTTTCTTCCTTCATTTGGCACAGGGTCTCCAACGGTTGCCGCGACAGCGCATCCGCGACGACATTATATTTCCCTTTCCGATACTGTATGTCGAATTGGTACTGTTGGAGTTCCAATGCCCATCGTGCGATTCGGCCGGTCGGGTTTTCGATGGTGTTGAGCCATTTCAGGGCCAGATGGTCGGTGACGACCGTGAACTGATATCCTTCCAGGTAACAGCGTAACTTGCGGATGGCCCAATTGATCGCCAGGCACTCCTTTTCAGTCGCTGAATAATTTTCCTCTGCCGCGATGAGTCTGCGACTGACGTAAGCGATGACTCGTTCTCCTCCTTCCGTTTCCTGCGTGAGGACTCCTCCTAAGCCGTAGTCGCTTGCGTCGGTTTGCAGTGTGAATTTCTGACTGAAGTCGGGGCACGCTAGTACGGGTGCTTCAGTTAAGCGCCGTTTGAGCGTGTCAAACGCCTCCTGCTGTTCGTTGTTCCATTCCCAGCGGCGGCCTTTTCGTAGCAATTGGGATATCGGTTGTACGACCGTGACGAAATTTGGCACAAATCGGCGGTACCATGAGGCGTAACTCCTTTACGCAGGTTGGGGGTTGTAACTTCTGGACCGCGGCGACCTTTTCTGGGTCTGTGTGGATCCCCTCCTCGCTGATGACGTGTCCTAAGAACGACAACTTGCGTTGGAAGAAGTGGCACTTCTTCCGATTTAGCCTCAGATTTGCCGTTCGCAGCCTCCTGAAGACCTCCCGAAGGTTATCCTGGTGCTCCTCACGCGATTTTCCGATGACTATTATGTCATCGAGGTATGCAAAAACATGAGGCTCCATCTCCGGGCCGATCACCTGGTCCAATGCTCGTTGGAATGTTGCTGGGGCTGAGTGTAGGCCAAATGGCATCACCTTCCACTGAAAGAGTCCTCGTCCAGGCACCGTAAATGCGGTACAATCACGGCTTTGTTTGGCCATGGGTATTTGCCAATACCCGCTCTTGAATTCCAGCGTGCTGATGAATCGTGCTTCCCGTAGCCGTTCCAAGATGGAGTTTATCCTAGGCAGAGGATATGCGTCCGGAATAGACCGAGCGTTCAGTTGCCGGAAGTCGACACACATCCGCGTTTCTCCAGTCTTCTTGCCTACTAGGACGATAGGCGCGCTGTGTGGGCTCTTGGATGGCTCAATGTGGCCGTCTCGGAGAAGCTCGTCTATTTGAGCGTTGATTATTTTGAGCATTGCCGGTTTTTTGGATAGTACCGTTGTTTGATGGGGCGCTCATCCTTCATCACTATCACATGTTCTGTGATATTGGATACTCCCGACAAACATTCAAACAACGCGAGCTCCGTGTCGAGAAATTTTTCCATTTCGGGGCCCAGTGCGGTGTTCTCCTTGCTGACGTTTGTTTCCGTATCTTCTACTGTCGTGGTTTCCGGGATTGAATGGATCGCTGCGGCTCCGGTTCGTTGGTGATCCCTGTTCGCGATTTGTTTCCGGAACGGGTTCCTTCGTACCGCTTGGTCATCTTTTGCGCCTAGGACTTTCGTACTGCTGTAGCCTCCGTGGTCGTTGTTCTCCGAGGTTTGTGCTTTCCCTTTGTCGTCCTCCTGGGTATCCTTGCCATGATGCTTTTGCTGTGTTTTACGTTGGTCCTGCGCTGATGCATTCTTGTCGTGTTTCGCTATCTTCGTATCATGATCCTTGCTCTTCTTTGGCTGTGTTTCGTCCTTTTCGTGCTCCGGTGTATCCTTGCCATGTTCTTTATTCTCCAGTTTCTGTGTTTTGCCCTTGTCGTGCTCCGATGCCTTCTTGCCCTGATCCTTGTTCGACTTTCGTTGTGTTTTGCCATTGTCGTGCTCCGGTGTCTTCTTGACCTGATCCTTGTTCACCTTTCGTTGTGTTTTGCCTCTGTCGTGTTCCGGTGTATCCTTGCCATGATCCTGGTTCTCTTTTTGCAGTGTTTTGCCTTTGTCGTGCTCCGGTGTCTTCTTGCCCTGATCCTTGTTTGCCTTTCGTTGTGTTTTGCCTCTGTCGTGTTCCGGTGTATTCTTGCCATGATCCTGGTTCTCTTTTTGCAGTGTTTTGCCTTTTGCTGTGTTCTCTGGTGTGTCCTGGTCACTGTCCTGGCTTCCTTTGCGTTGTTGGTCCCTTTTTTTATCGAGTTGGGTACCCAATCGCAGCTCTGCTCCTCCGCAGGTCAATGTTGCGCCAACCGCTCCTAAGAAATCCAGGCCTAGGAGAACGTCGTCCAACACGATTGGTAACACGAGCATTTGCACCTGAGTGCATGTCCTGCCTAACTGGACATCTGCCCATAGCGCCTGTGTGAGTTCCTTTTTTGTTCCATCTGCCAGGGATACCGTGGTTTTTATTTCACATTTGTTGACGTCGTTACGACGTTTTGTGCCAGCCGTTCCCCGATGAAGCTCCTTGTGGCCCCTGTGTCGAGAGTGGCGAGGACCGGATATCCTTCGATGGTGACCCTCGCACTGATACGGCCGTCGCGCAGTTATAAAGTTTCTTTTACTGCCGGACTTGTGGTGATACCCCCACTGAGTCTGGGTTCAGTGAGGGTCCCTGTCCGTTTCCCGGCATCGAAGTCCTGCAGCAGTCGATGGTCCTGGTCCCTTGTTTCCCACATGTCCAACAGTGCAGCACGCGTTGTCCCCGGCACTCTCTAGCGAAGTGCCCGGCTACTCCGCACTTTCGCAGGCTTCCCGAGTGTTGATCCTGTGTGGTTCCCCTGGTGCGGTGTTTACTGTTGTTGTTGCTGTCTCCCGGTTCGACGCAGGTTTGTTGATCGTCGGTGTCCACGTAGTCCCCTTGGATTCCACTAATCCGACTGGTGTTGACTCTGGATACGAGTTCCATTGCCGCCGGCTCTTTTCTCGTTCCCGTGTCACCTCGTAGTTGGTGGCAAAGGCTGTGAGGTCCCTTAATGTTTTAATGTCCGTCCTTCTCACGAACAACTGGTATTCCGGTAACATATTCTCATATGCCCTCTCCAGCTCCTGGGCCTCTGTGAATCCAGCTCGCCGCATCATCAGGCGGATCTCCAACAGGTACATCTTGAAAGTCTCGTTTGTCCGTTGGTAGCGTATCCGGATCTCATCTTCCAGCCGTTGGAAGTATCTGGGCGGCAAGAAGAAGTCCAGAAATTCCGTTCGGAAGACTTTCCAAGTTTCGCCTTGTAATCCGCTCGTTCGGAACCAATCTTCGGCTGTTCCTCCTAACAGCTCGGGAATTGCTTGTGGCATATATTCGGTGTTGATCCGATACGATGCCGCCCGTTCCTCCAGACGCTCTATAAAACGCAGCGGGTCCGAGGTGCCATCGAAATTTATTCCCCACCTTCGCATGCGATCCGCCGTTTGTGCGAACGTAGATCCTTCCATTTGCTCTTGATTTTGGACGGCTGCTGCTTCACTGGTGCGAGAAGCTGTGACCCTAGTTGTGGGAACCTGCAACGTCTGCTTTCCTGTCACATGTTTTGCCTCTTCTACCATGCGGCTGGGGGTCTTCAGGTCCGGTTCCGGATGAGCTACTGGAGTATTAGGATGGTTCCCGATTGGTCGACGATCCGGGCTGGGGCTGGTGCCATACTGTGCCTCCAGTGATTCGAGGCGGTGGATTGTGGCCGGCGAGTGGTCCTTCTTACCAATGAAGGCTGCCATTCGTGCTCGCAGCTCCTCGACGGTACCTTCCCGCTCGAAACCAAATTCGTCGGCGAAGTTCTCCAGCTCGTTCTTCCTCCTGAAAGACACCCATCGTACGCCTACCATGGTTTTTCCGAAACCTTGTATCCTGTGCGTGTATCCTTGTTGCTTGCTGCTGGTCGTGCCGCTGTGATCGTTGTACCTTGTATCCTTGAATCTCTGCTCGTTGTATCCTTGTGCGTGTACCCTTGTTGCTTGCTGTTGGTCGTGCCTTTCTGATCGTTGTATCCTTGTATCCTTGAATCCCTGTATCTCTGCTCGTTGTATCCTTGTGCGTGTACCCTTGTTGCTTGCTGTTGGTCGTGCCTCTCTGATCGTTGTATCCTTGTATCCTTGAATCCTTGTATCTCTGCTCGTTGTATCCTTGTGCGTGTACCCTTGTTGCTTGCTGTTGGTCGTGCCTCTGTGATCGTTGTACCTGTTTCGTTGTAACCTTGTATCTCTGCTCGTTGTATCCTTGTGCGTGTACCCTTGTTGCTTGCTGTTGGTTGTGCCTCTCTGATCGTTGTATCCTGGTATCCTTGTATCTCTTTGTAACTTTGCGGGTATCCTTGTTGTGTATCCTGGTGTCGTTGTATCCTTGCTCGGGGTATCCTTGTTTTGTTGTATCCTTGTTGTGTATCCTGGTTCCGTTGAATCCTTGCTCGGGGTATCCTTGTCGCGAAAACACTTTGAAACTTTTATCGTTCACTGGAGATGTTCACTCGACTGAAGCCGGAGACTGAGTGCCTTCTCTGCGCTGGACGCCGGCCTTATATACCCTGGCCGAGCGTACTGAACCGTTATGCTCGGCTTCGGGTCCCGTTTTCTGTCCTTCGGGCGGCCCAAAAGCACGAGTCTCGTAGACCACCGTTACGCCCTTGTTGTTGTTGTTTTCGTGGCGAGAACGGCGATCTGCGCTGTCCTGTCGCGTCCGACTCCTTTGCGTCACCCTAACCAACTCCTTGACCATCCTTTTCTTTTCTCGATTGTCCTGTGAGTTTTCTTGGTTTTTCCCCCCGTAACTCTGATCTTCCGTGTATGTCTTATTCGTGTATCGAAACTATCGTCGGTTTGTACCGACGCTCGGACTCACTTTTCGCGCTCCTATAGTGGTTCTTTAGGCCACCAAGGACACAATTCCCCCTCTCGTCTCAGGTCCCTGCTCGGGCGCCATCTGTAAGGAAGCTTTTCATGCTGGGGCATACTCAGTCTCGCCCAGGGCCACTTTGCAGAATATTTATAAAGTGCTGAGACCTGAGACGGAGAATGTGCTCCTCTTTGAGGGCGGAAAAGTGGTTTCCTAGGATCTAGGGGAAAGAAATCGGACTATGTTTCTTAGTTTCCCTGCCTTCTAATCATTTGCTCACCCTCTTTGGTAGTCTCTGTCGGTGTCCAACGACGGTTTTCTGGGTAGCAGTGATTTTCTCCGTGTTGTCCTTCGGCGTAGTTGGAGTTCTTTTTTTTTTTTCTTAGTTTCCCTGCCTTCTAATCATTTGCTCACCCTCTTTGGTAGTCTCTGTCGGTGTCCAACGACGGTTTTCTGGGTAGCAGTGATTTTCTCCGTGTTGTCCTTCGGCGTAGTTGGAGTTCTTTTTTTTTTTTTCTTAGTTTCCCTGCCTTCTAATCATTTGCTCACCCTCTTTGGTAGTCTCTGTCGGTGTCCAACGACGGTTTTCTGGGTAGCAGTGATTTTCTCTCCGGGTGTATTTTAGCTTGCGCTTGCGCTCTTAGCTGTTGTGTTGCGCTTGCGTTCTCTGGCTGCGCTTGTGTGTATATGTCGCTGTCGCTTGCGCTCGCTCTATGTGTGGGTGTGTTCTCTTGGCTGCGCGGCCGTCGTTTACGTTTGTTCGCTCTTTTTGCGCTCACCCGGCTTGCCCTTGCTTTGCATGTACGTTCTCTGTGCGTGGTCATCGTTCTCTTTTGCGTTCGGCTTGCACTTGCTTCGTGTGTACGTTCTCTCTCGTGTGCGTGATCGTCGCTTAAGCTTCTTCTGTGCGTGGTCATCGTTCTCTTTTGCGTTCGCTCAGCTTGTGTATGTGTTCTCGTGGTCGTTGTTTGTGTTTGCTCTGTGCGTGGGCGTCGATTGTGTTCTCTTCTCGGTTGGGTGAGTGACCGTCTCTCTGTTGTCGGAAGAATGATCGTGCACTTCACTGCTGTGTGCTCTCCTTGAGCTTAGGTGCGCTCTCCCTGAGCTACCCTATAATCTATGCTAATTGGCTATGGTCTATGACCGACTTCATTGTACTTAATAACTATTGCCTCCGTGGCGATTTCTAAACTAGCAAAAGGGACCTTCGTGGTACTACTTAAAAATAAATAACAATAAGTAATAAAAAATAAAAAAAAATTGGGGGCTACAATATGAGTCCTCACCTGGAGATTGCCGTAGCAGCCACATTTGCCCTGCTTCAACGCTGCAGCAACAACAATCACCAGCAACGGCAACATTCCAGCAACAACAAGATGCCACGCTCAGAGTATCAACAACGTTGTAGCAGTGGCAGCCAAACCAACAGACTCCAGCAGCAATATCATGGCGGCAGCAACAACAACAACAAACAGCATATGCGCACACAGACCACACAACAAGGGTCTCTCGCACCAGCAGCCAACGCCAGCCAATGACTTGGAGATAGCCGTAGGCGCCAACTTTACTCTGTAGCTATATTGCAGCAGCATCAATTACCAGCAACGACATTACTCCAGCAGCGACAACTTTGAAGCCTATTCAGCCAACACGATGCCATGCTGAAAGTTGCAACAACGATGCAACAACGAAATAGCAATGGCAGCCAAACCAGCAGGCCCCAGCAGCAACATCAAGGCGGCTGCAACAACAGCTACAACTGCATATGTGCACACAGACCACACAATATTGGTCCCCGCACCAGCAGCCAATGCCAGCCAATTGTCTTTGGAGCCAGTCATAGCAGCCATTATCCTCTGCAGCAATATGGCAGCCAGAACGAATACCAGCAGCGACAACACTCCAGCAGCTAGTAGACCATCCCAGCCACGTATGATGCCCTGCACAGAACTGCAACGACGATGTAGCAAATGCAGCCAATTCTAGACTACTAAGCGCAATCCAGAACCGGGCACCGTTGTGGACGAGGTTATCACATTGCTGAGCGCTACGATTTCTTTTTGGTCTCACAATCGGTTAAACAGGGCACTGTTGTGGTTGTTGCAGCCAATTCTAGCCTACTTAAGTAGGCTAGAACATGGCTGCATCAATCAACATCAAGTAACTACAAGTCGCAGCCAGCCAAATTTGACGTCACAACCCAGATGTGACAGCGATGCAGTAGCGCCAATCAACGCCAGCCTGAGCAGGAGCCATATAGCAGCCGCCAGCAGCCAACAGCAGCTTATTGTTGTCCCCAAACGGATTACCCTCGTTACCTTGTCAATAGGCGCAATCCAGAACCGGGCACCGTTGTGGACGATGTTATCACATTGCTGAGCGCTACGATTTCTTTTTGGTCTCACAATCGGTTAAACAGGGCACTGTTGTGGTTGTTGCAGCCAATTCTAGCCTACTTAAGTAGGCTAGAACATGGCTGCATCAATCAACATCAAGTAACTACAAGTCGCAGCCAGCCAAATTTGACGTCACAACCCAGATGTGACAGCGATGCAGTAGCGCCAACCAACGCCAGCCTGAGCAGATACGTATGCTAACAGGCCCTTGCAACAACAACAGCTACGTGGCAGCAGCAACTACAGCGACACCATCCATCCAACCTTTAAGGAGCCATTTAGCAGCCGCCAGCAGCCAACAGCAGCTTATTGTTGTCTCCAAACGGATTACTCTCGTTACCTCGTCAATAGGCGCAATCCAGAACCGGGCACCGTTGTGGACGATGTTATCACATTGATGAGCGCTACGATTTCTTTTTGGTCTCACAATCGGTTAAACAGGGCACTGTTGTAGTTGATGCAGCCAATTCTAGCCTACTTAAGTAGGCTAGAATATGGCTGCATCAACAACATTAAGTAACTACAAGTCGCAGCCAACCAAATTTGACGTCACAACCCAGATGTGACAGCGATGCAGTAGCACCAACCAACGCCAGCCTAAGCAGATACGTACGCCAACAGGCCCTTGCAACAACAACAGCTACGTGGCAGCAGCAACTACAGCGACACCATCCAACCTTTAAGGAGCCATTTAGCAGCCGCCAGCAGCCAACAGCAGCTTATTGTTGTCTCCAAACGGATTAACTCTCATTACTTTGTCAAAAGGCGCAATCCAGAACCGGGCACCGTTGTGGACGATGTTATCACACTGCCGAGCGCTATGATTTCTTTTTGGTCTCACAATCGGTTAAACAGGGCACTGTTTCGCCCACGAGAACTAGCCAACACCAGCTAATGGTCCTATGTGCCAGTCATAGCAGCCACTTTACGGTCTCCAGCGCCAGCAGCCAACATCAGCCAATGTTTGGAGCTAGTCGTAGCAGCCATTTCTCCCTGCAACAATACTGCAGCAGCTACAAACACCAGCAGCGACAGTACTCCAGCAACAACAAAGCTTTTTCTAGCCACATACGATGCCCTGCTCTAAGTTTTCAATAGCAATGTGGCGATTACAGCCAATTCCAGCCAAACCAGCAGGCCTCAGCAGCAACAACAACGTCAACCAATGTTTTCAGGAGCTAGTCGTAGCAACCATCTATGCCCTACAGCATTATTGCAGCTACATCAACTGCCAAATGCGGCAACACTCCAGCATGCAGTCAACAACGAAGCCTTCCAGCCACATTCAATGTCATGCTCAGAGTTGACTAATGATGTAGCAGTGGCAGCCAATGCAAGCCAATTCAAGCCAAACCAGCAGGCTAACTCACCCAATACCTGAAAGAAAAGAAAAAAGGCTGAAAGCATCAAAAAAAGGCAAATAAAATGCTATAAAAAAGA
The DNA here is from genome assembly GCA_018903715.1 of Zaprionus davidi. NCBI lineage: Eukaryota > Metazoa > Arthropoda > Insecta > Diptera > Drosophilidae > Zaprionus > Zaprionus davidi. Next base: position 14,359 of record JAEIGL010000044.1, read on the forward strand.
AAACAAAATATACAAAAAAAAAATGGCCAATTAACTGTATGACTTAAAATAAAAAGCCAAAAATAATTAAAATAAAAGCCAAAAAAAAAAAAGCCAAAAAAATGAAAACAAAAGTCATACAAAAAGAAGCCACTACAGTAGCAACAAATTAAATAAAAAAAAGCCGTCACCAAAAAATAACTCTAAAAAAAAGGCTAAATTTTGCTCATCACTGAACATGATGGCATCACTGACACTGATGCTGGGCCCCGTTTGATCGGGATCTTGCATGCCCCCCCTCCGCCACCAAGCTCGCACTAATGCAGCTGAGCCAATTATTTTTCACGCATTGAGCCTTAGAATTCTCAAATGGTTCTAGCAGGTGGGCGTACAAGACCCCGATCATCCCGGGCTCAATCATGCCAGCCTGGTGTGAAGAGCAGCCTACATGGTTCGCCTTCTTGAGTTGCCAATGCCATTACGAAACTCAAACCACGGGAGAACTGCCCTGGGGCGAGTGTTTTGGACATTGTATTTTCGTATTTTTGCACTGCAACCTCCACCAAAGGCCACTTCTTGGTGTGACTCTCACTTGAGGGCACATATATGAATGCGTACTAATCCAATGACGTACAGTGGCAGCCAATTCCAGACTAATTAGTAGGCCCCAGCAGCAACAACATGGCGGCAGCAACAACAACAACAGCACCTATGCACAGACCTCACATCGACGATGCCTTGCACCAGCAGCCAACGCCAGCCAATTGTCTATGGAACCAGTCGTAGCAGCCATCTTGCCTGACAGCAATATTGCAGCCACAACATACACCAGCAGCGGCAACACTCCAGCAACAACGAAGCCTACTCCAGCCACGCACGATGATGCCCTGCTCAGTATTGTAGCAACTATGTAGCAGCGACTGCCAATTCCAGCCTAACTAGTAGGCCTCAGCAGCAACAACAGCAATTGCGTGCAGGCCTCACGTTATGGACTCTAGCACCAGCAGCCAACTTCAGCCTATGCTTGATCTGGTCGTAGCAGCCATTTCGCCCTGCAACAATACTGCAGCAACAACAATTACCAGCAGCGACAGTTTCAGCAGCGATGGAGCAATGGCAGCCATTTCCAGCCAAAGCAGAAGGCTTCAGCAGCAACAACAACGCCAGCCAATGTCCTTAGGAGCCAGACGCAGCAGCCACCTATGCCCTGCAGCAACAACAACTCCCAGCAACGACTTCACTCCAACTGCAGCAACAATTAATGTTCTCTCCAGCCACACTCTATGCCGTGCTCAGAGTTGCAACAACGATGTAGCAGTGGCAGCCAATCCTAGCCAAGCCAGCTAGCCAATAACTGAAATAATGTAAAAAAAAAAAAAAAAGCTGAAAACATTGAAAGAAAAAAAACATTAAGAAAAAAAAGGCAAAATAATAAGGCAAATAAGACACGCAACAAAAATATTTTTCATTAAAAAGGCCATTAATCATATTATTATAAATAAAAAGCCAAAAAAAATAATAAAAAGCCAAAAAAAAAAAAATTAAAGCCATTAAATAAAGCCATAAAAAAGAAGCCAACACAGTAAATAAATAAAAAAAGCCGCCAGAATAACTCTAAAATAACTCTAAAAAAGGCTAAATTTTGCTCATCACTGAACATGATGGCATCACTGACACTGATGCTGGGCCCCGTTTGATCGGGATCTTGCATGCCCCCCCTCCGCCACCAAGCTCGCACTAATGCAGCTGAGCCAATTATTTTTCACGCATTGAGCCTTAGAATTCTCAAATGGTTCTAGCAGGTGGGCGTACAAGACCCCGATCATCCCGGGCTCAATCATGCCAGCCTGGTGTGAAGAGCAGCCTACATGGTTCGCCTTCTTGAGTTGCCAATGCCATTACGAAACTCTAACCACGGGAGAACTGCCCTGGGGCGAGTGTTTTGGACATTGTATTTTCGTATTTTTGCACTGCAATCTCCACCAAAGGCCACTTCTTGGCATGACTTCCACTTGGGGGCACACATATGAATGCATACTAATCCACCCATTGTAACAAAGCCAACACACTAACACTCGTAGACATTTGTTGGCGTGCTAGACTAACATTCGTAGACACTAGCCCTAACAACTAACGCCACTAATAAAAAACAAAAAAAAAATCTACAAACAGTCACCTTACCTTCAAACAATGGGCCAGCAGCTTGCTATCAGCCAGCAACAGCAACACTCCAGCAACAATAACAACAAGTCGCAACCAGCCAAATGTGACGTCACAATACAGATGTGACAGCGATGTAGTAGCGACAACCAACGCACTATGGGTAAAAAGCCGGAAATTGTGGTATTAATTACAATTTTAAAAATAGAGACTTGAGACTTTCATAAATGAATTACTAGGACTTAAATAGAATTTCGAATTTTGTTTATTTTTTGATCTGACCACGCCTTCATCTCCGCCCACAAAAAGAACCCTTGAAAATAAAGTGAAAAATGTCTTTATATACAAATGAAAGCGGGTTTGAAGAGAGATGGATGGGGGGCGAAGGAGGTATTGATGTTAATCTGTCTGTGGTTCAACCGGTGGATCCGGAGGTGTCTTCCCTAGGGGATTGGCGTGGGAGCAAAGTGAGGACACAAGATGCAAAAACTATTATTATGAGATAAAAGTCAAAAAATTTTTTTTATTTTATTAAGTTTATTAATATTCTTCAACTTCCTGCTCTAAAAATATATTAAGGCAATTGAATTCGTCTTCCCCTTCCACTTCTTCTTCTTCATTATTAGATTGATAACTTGATTTATAAAGTTCTGCAGCCATAACTCACAATTAATGTACAATTCGTTGTATCTGAGCAAACATCTAAAACTTCCTCTTGCATTACAAGTATGCGGCCAGCTGTATGATCTAGCAAATCTTGCAACGATACTTCTGCCCTTGTTTCACAAATTTTAAGCTCGGACGGCCTGCATTTCAATTTAGCTTCTGCTACTTTTGAATAAGGAGGGAAAATGTCACATCCTTGCTGCTTATTGAGCGCTTTTATATTATTATATTGCTGCTTTGTAAATCCATTTTCAATAAGGAAAGCTAAAGCATTATCAGCACTTATTTTAATGGGATGATTTGTCTCAATTTTCTTTTTTATATCATGTATGTTTTCACTGCTTATGCTTTTTTTTAATACAAAGGCCGTTTCTGCCTGCTTCGTTTTTTTTGCGGAAATTGAAGCAGCATGTACGAGAAGTGGTGTTGAATGCCCTTCTGCAGCCAGCTTATTTGCTAACTTTCTTTTAAGTTGAGGCCCTGCATCTTCATATGTTAACTGCTTTCGACCAGGTTTGCATAATGCCATTTCTGGCTTATCAATAACGACAACAATTTTAGACGCAAGCCACAGTAAATGATTTCGTTTGAATCGCTCCAACATTCGATTGCATTTCCTTAAGTGCTTGTTCACATAAGCAATAAATTGGTTCACTTTCTTTGAAATTGTAATCTTTAGCTCTTTAGTAACATAGTTCTCTTCTATATTTTCCAAAATATAACTGTTAACAGCGTCTGCATCGCGTTTGTTGTTGCTCCAAACATCCAGCAGCACTGCATGACTGAACTCATACACACCTACAACATATAATGTTTCGCGAAAAGGGGCAAAAAGGGGCAAAAAACATTAATACCTTTTGATTCTACATATATATGTTAAAAACATACAACTTTAACCTTGGTGATTCTTTGTGCCATACAAAAGTAATATTCCACAGATCACTAGAACGTTTGTTAGTAAACAATTGAAAATACTCACAAGCAATACATTGGACAATTCAACAACAACACACAATTATCGGAAAACATGTATATACGATTAATTTACATACTCTGACTTGCTTTTTCCATAATTAAAAATAAACTCAAAGTTTGCTATGAAGACAATATTTGCGCTGCAAGTTGTTAAATTTTTTCCGCCAATTTTCACATTTCAAAGCACCTCTGAATCAGCTGACTTTGGAAGCGCGCCAAAAATAAACGATAACTCGTAAAAATGTTCTAAAATTATTTTTATGCTATCTTGTTACTAAGGAATCAAAAAATGAAAGCAGAATTAAAATATCAATCACAAAAAAAATTACATTAATATCAAAATTTCCGGATTTTTACCCATAGTTGCAACGCCAGCCTAAGTAGATGTGCACTCTGGCAGGCCCCTGCAACAACAACAACTACGTGGCGGCAGCAACTACAACAACACCATGCAGCCTTTAATGGAGCCAGTTAGCAGCCACCAGCAGTCAACAACAGCTTATTGTTGTCTCCAAACGGATTAACTCTCGTTACTTGGACAACAGGCGCAACCCAGAACCGGACACCGTTGTGGACGATGTTATCACATTGCCGAGCGCTATGATTTCTTTGTGGTCTCACAATCGGTTAAGGAGAGCACTGCTTCGCCCACGAGAGTTAGCCAATGCCACTGCCAACCAACATCCTCAACAACACGGCAGCCAAGACAACAAATCACATCCAGCCGCCAGAAGCAACAATATTGGCAGCAGCAGCAGCAACAACACATGCAAGCACACACCCTGCAAGGTTAGTTTGCACCAGCAGCCAGCACCAGCCATTGTCCTTGAGCCAGTGTAGCAGCCACCTGTTCCCTGCATCTATAATGGCAGCCACAACAACCAGCCATTGGAATGCGGCAACAGGGCAGCAGCAGCAACTACAACAGCACGTGTGGGCACATACCCTTACCAGCAGCAACATGGCAGCAGCACGGCAGCAACAACAACTAGCAACAACAACCACCAGCAACAACAACCTTCAACAACAACCAGCAGCAACAACAACGAGACCAGCCATTCCAGCGCCCTGCTCCGAAGTTTTCCGCCACAACGACGAAGGCATGGCATGGCATGGGAGGGGCGGCCGCCGGGCCACCTGGCAGCAGTAACAATACCAACTCGAACGACCTCAGGAGGAGCAGCCGCTTTATTATAATTAATCTTAATATTAATTAAATTAAATAATACTAACTAGAACTTAAGCTACTAATTAAAATACTTATGTATGTCATCAATGTCAGAAAGGTGCCCCAAGGGTACCAGAAGCTGACAATAAAGATTATATAAAAAAAAAAAAAAAGTGTCTCTAATAGCCCTCGCCAACATACCCCAAATAGGCACCTGCAACCCGCTTCCAGGCATCATCGCCTTCTCCAACCACCCTCCAAACATCCCCAGCAACAGCACCTGCAACATCTGAACAGGATGCAGTCATACTTCTCTCCTCGGGCTCCTAATGCTCATATTACCGCCACTCAGCCCACAAGGCAAAATCAAGAAAGTACTCACATAATAAATGAAATCAAATCATCAGTTGCCAATAATGAACGCTCAATCATTAGCCTGAGCGAAAAGGTCGACATGTTATATAAGCTGGTTAACGATCTTCTTACACCAATCATCCAATCAAAGCAAAACAAAGCAAGTGAAGATATAAATCATGAACAGCACTAGGCCAAATAATCCTGTAAACCCTCCCCGAATTGTCAATAATCTCAACACCAATCTGCTTAACATTGTATACTGGAACGCAGCAGGCATCGCCAATAAAATGACTGAGCTCGAAAGCTTTATGCTAAGACACAATGTAGACATAATGATGATTATTGAAACAAGAATAGGCCAAACCTCCAACATTAATATAGATGGTTACGTAAACTATCTTGTCCCTAGTCCTGAAAGCATCAGAAAAGGCGGAGTAGCCATATATATTAAAGGGAACCTACGCCATTCAGCCCTGGAACCAATCTCCATTCCATGCGTGCAATGCGCGCCCCTGATTATTTACCCCTCACTCAATAGCAGATATCCATTAGTCATCACTCCCATATATTGCCCCCCTACCCTCTTCAATAAGCTTGACAGCCTTTCCCCAGGAGCCAAATTGCTCATCTGTGGGGATTGGAATGCCAAGCATACATGGTGGGGCAATGTCCAATCATGTATGCGAGGCAGATCACTGCTTGATGTCATTCATAGCCATGCTAAATTCAATATCTTAGCAACTGGTGGAGCTACGCATTTCCCCTATGCAAGAAGGAACAGGCCTTCGGCCATCGACTTTGCAGTATATGCAGGTATCTCCAACGAGGCGCTCTCTACCCATTCCACAACAGATTTAGACTCAGACCACTTACCAATACATATTCAACTTAGTCACAGCAATATTATTCCTATTACCCATAATGCGCCATTACTCGCAAAGAACACAGACATCCGGGAGTTCAAAAGGCAGCTCGAGTCTACCATTCACCTCAGCACTGAGCTTAACTCTGGTGCGGATATTGAAGATGCAATCTCGATACTCAATAGAAACATATATCAAGCAATTGCGGCCTCAACTCCACCTGTAAGGCCCATAAGAGTTAACCAGCAAGGCAATAGATACCATCTGAGTGACAATACACTCAGGCTGCTAAATCTCAAACGGCGGTATAAGAGAGAACTCCTCACTCAGCACTCAACTACGAGTCGCCAGCTCTATAAAAAGACACAAAACCAACTAAAGAAGTCGCTAAAAACGGACAAAGCCAATCTCGTTAATAGCCTGCTGGAACAAGTAGATACTCACGACCGCTACAGACTGCAAAAACTATGGCAAATTACTAACAAGGTCAAGAGGCAACCAGAACCTAACTGGCCTCTTAAAATACAGCATAATGCCAATACTCCTCCTACTTGGACCAAAACCTGCCACGATAAAGCCGAAGCATTTGCAGATCATCTTGAACTGCGCTTCAGCCCCATCTTCTCCAATACAGACACTGACAGAGCCAACATCCTTAGAAAACTCGATCAGGACCTCACAAACAAACGGCAGGTTCATAACTCCGATGATGCACATAGTCTACGGCCTGTTACTACCTCTGAAATTCAGCAAATAATTGACCTACTCCCTCCCAAAAAATCTTCTGGGTGGGACAACATTAACAACAAAATCCTTAAGATACTGCCGAATAGTGCAATTGCATATCTCTGCCTTATCTACAATGCCATACTCACCCATGGACACTTCCCACGGGAATGGAAGCTTGCCACAATTTCCATGATACTTAAACCTGGCAAAAGTGCATATGAAGTTTCCTCCTACCGCCCAATAAGCCTTCTCTGTAGCTTTTCAAAGCTCTTTGAAAAAATACTCATGGACAGGCTCTTTGAAGTCGATGATTTCTGCTCTGCCATACCCAACCATCAATTCGGCTTCAGAAAGGAGCACGGAACGGATCAACAGCTATTTAGAGTCACACAATTTATACTTAAAGCATTCGAATCACGCAAGTTCTGCTCAGCTGTCTACATTGACATTAGTGAGGCATTCGACCGTGTGTGGCACGAAGGCCTCCTGAGCAAGCTTGCAAAACTTCTGCCTTATAACCTCTACTTAGTTCTGCAAAGCTACCTACGTGACAGAACCTTCCTTGTCAAAGGCCTTAACAATATCAAGTCACGTACATGCAGTATCAATGCCGGAGTCCCGCAAGGCAGCGTCCTTGGACCCCTTCTATATACAATTTATACCTCTGATATGCCACTTCCCAGCACCCAGTCTAGTTGCACCCTTCTGCTATTCACCTTTGCTGATGACACCGTCATCATGGCAACATCTGAAATCCTGCAATTTGCGACCAGAGCAAATCAGGACTATCTCCGCAGGCTTGAAAAATGGGCTAAACTATGGTGCACCAAAATAAACGCCAGTAAAACGGCTCATGTTATTTATAGCACCCGAAGACTAGATATAGCACAAAGGTCGATGACTCTCCACCTAAATGGATGCACCATAACTAACAACAATCGCCACAAGTACCTAGGTCTCCACCTGGACTCCAAACTAAACTTTATGTTCCACATTGCTCAGCTCCGTGGTAGACTCTTAGGCCTTACTGCATTATGCCCTTCCAATCTGGGGCGCCCTTGCATCAACTACTCAGGTACACCGCATCGATGTCCTTCAAAACAAAATACTACGCAAAGCCACCAATACACCATGGTACACAAGAAATAAAGTAATGCTAGAATGCTATAACATTGCCTCTGCAGAAGACATCTTCTTGACATGCAGCTCAAGGCTGGCTAACTCCCTCATAAACCACCCTAATCATGAAGCCAGACAGCTCATTATCAGCCCATATATTCCACTACGTCTTCAACGCAATAGATATACTACTCAACTCGATACCTGCATCATCCCCCTCCAATCACAAATCCCCCACCCACAACCTGAACCACAACTTCCCTCACTTATTAGAATGGCAGAGGCTGCCCCAATCTACCAGGCAGCCCACATTGCAACAGCACCAAGCAGACAGTCAGCAACAAAATCCACAATACCATACTGCTCAATCACTGCCCACAGATCTGCAGCAACAGCCACGCAGGCGTACTCTCCAGCCAGATCAGCAACGAGCTCGATCACACGATATGCTTCAGCAGATGCTACAGCAACTTTTCCCAAATGACTAACATGCGTATGAAAGAGGCACTATCGTCCTAACTACTCCCCACGTACAAAATAGGAACAACTCTTATTACAATTACAATAATAAATACCAAATCTTTTTATTAAACTACCCATGGTGACTGTCCTAATGTTCAGAGGCGAGAACCTAACGGGGAACAACCACAACCACCTTAGACACATAGCCTTATCAACCATAACGATATGCCCTTTGAGTGAAATGACCCACAAGTCTATGACCATCCTGGCCTACCCTTCACCCTAGTATCTGATCTCGCCTAAACTTAAAAAAAAAGGGAAGCCAAAGCAAATATTCAAAATAATATAACCTGTTGCCCCTCAACACCTAATATCCCTAACTTCTAACTTAAATACTATTTACTTAACTATTTACTCAGCACTGATGAGGGTGTTGACGGTGATGATGACGACGATGTTGATTATGACCTCGTTACATGCCTCTTATCACGTACATATCCACCGGTGTAACATTGTAGTCTGCATACCACCAACTCTGTAATGTAAGAGAAACACACGTCAAGATTAGTTGAAACAACCCAAATATACACTTATTAGTAATAGCAACGCGATTAACCTGAATTCTGCCAAACTACCCGGCTAGTATATATGTGCATACAGTCAACTGTAAAGAAAAAAGAAACACACATGCTGCATGTAATATCAGAATATAGCCATAGAATAAACTGGTCCAACTTAACTTAGCTAGCCGAACCTCCAGCCATCATCCATCTTAACTTGAGCTAACTATCCATAGCCTGGCTCAGTTTACTTCTTCAGCCCTTCTGCTTGCTCACCTTAGCTAATCACCAACCTGAAAATAAACAAAGAATATTTGCCACATAAAATAACACACCAAGACAACACACCCATACGATAATTTGGTTCAACTTAACTTGTCAAATTGACCCTCCAATCTTCCTCCTTCCTCAATTGCTATATATAACTACAGCCTGGCAAGCTTAACTCCTCCATTCTTCCTGGCAACCCTAGCGCCCCCAATCTGAAACAAACAAAAAACATGCGCCACATATAATAACATACCAGCACTGGTAGAATAAATTGGTTCAACTTACTGTTACAAGCTGAATCTCCAACCATAAACCTTCCCTACTCCACATCAGGTCCTGTTCAGTACGCAGATAGTCCTCGTTCTACTCTATAATCCAGAGCTGATAAGGATTATGCCCACTATACCAGCCTTCATATTCCCAAGACAGCTCTTGCTCGGTTGAACTATTCCCAGCTACGATGACTGATCTCTCTGCTGTATCACGCAGCACGTCCTTCCTTCGCCAAATCTATAAAAATGGGAAAATTAAAAAAAAAAACAAACAATTAATACAACATGTGCAATCCCTGCCCTAATTAATAAAAAAGGCCAACTCAGCTAAGCAGCTAAATACAACTAAGCAACTAAAATACACCGTTCATTGTTTGCCATATTGAAGAAGAAAAAAATAATAAACTAAACTGATATTTTGTAACTAAGCTAAGTTCATGTCCTAGATTTATAATTAATTTTAATTAGTAATATCAATAGTAATAAGTACAAAATACTAAAACAACTACACCATCAAACTATCCACAAGCTAATGAAAACAAAAAAGATTTAGAAAAATATGCCATCAATAGATAAAAAAAGGAAATTAAGCTAATATTTTGTAACTAAGCTGAATTCATGTACTAGATTTATAATTATTAGTAATATCAATAGTAATAAGTAAACCAACAAGCGAGCAGTGAAACAATACGAAACAAAACTACAAGACATAATTAAAGCAATCAAGCGTCAACATACACTCACAAACCAACTAGCTAAATAACCCTCAATACTATTGTAGCCTGACACGGCTCCTCAACCCCGCATGCCGCCGAATACAAACTAACAACAACCCAACTCCATAGAATACTACACCTACCCACTATGAAGCCCTTCCACGCACCACCGCCAACGCCATTCACTTCATTGACGATGCACCTATCACCGCCGTATCCACAATTCAATCTTTCTACAATGCCGTCCTCCAGTCATACGCAAATTCGCAGCACTCCAGGAACGTCCTCCAGTAGTCGCCACCTGCAAAGAAAAAGGAATACAAAAGAATTAAATCACACAAACAACGCATTTAAACAAACAATATACTATCCTCAATGCTCGCTTTGCCTGCCGTGGTTCCTCAGCCCTGCATGTCACTGAAAGTAACCAAACACAAATTAAAAACAACAACGCAACTCCACAATTACTATACCTACCTACTCTGGAGCCAATCCACATGCCTTTGCCAACGCCTTCCATATTATTGAGATGCACCTATTGCTGATGCATCTATCGCTGCCGTCACCTATTGCTACCGTATTCGCTAATTAGTCGTCCTACAATGCCATCCTTCAGTCATTTCAAACGCGCAGCACTCCAGAAATGTCCTCCAGTCGTCGCCACCTGCAAAGAAAAAGGAAAACAAAAGAGTTAAATCACACAAACAACGCATCTAAACAAACAATATACTATCCTCAATGCTCGCTTTGCCTGCCGTGGTTCCTCAGCCCTGCATGTCACTGAAAGTAATCAAACACAAATTAAAAACAACAACGCAACTCCGCAATTACTACACCTACCTACTCTGGAGCCATTCCACATGCTTCTGCCAACGCCATCCACTTCACTAAGATGCATCTATAACTGATGCACCTATCGCGGCCGTCACCTATCGCTGCCGTATCCACAAATTAGTCGTCCTACAATGCCATCCTCCAGTCATTTGCCAACGCGCAGCACTCCAGAAATGTCCTCCAGTCATCGCCACCTGCTAAGAAAAAGGAATACAAAAGAGTTAAATCACACAAACAACGCATCTAAACAAACAATATACTATCCTCAATGCTCGCTTTGCCTGCCGTGGTTTCTCAGCCCTGCATGTCACTGAAAGTAATCAAACACAAATTAAAAACAACAACGCAACTCCACAATTACTATACCTACCTACTCTGGAGCCAATCCACATGCCTCTGCCAACGCCTTCCATATTATTGAGATGCACCTATTGCTGATGCATCTATCGCTGCCGTCACCTATTGCTACCGTATTCGCTAATTAGTCGTCCTACAATGCCATCCTTCAGTCATTTCAAACGCGCAGCACTCCAGAAATGTCCTCCAGTTATCGCCACCTGCAAAGAAAAAGGAAAACAAAAGACTTAAATCACATAAACAACGCATCTAAAACAAACAATATACTATCTTCAATACTCGCTTTGCCTGCCGTGGTTCCTCAGCCCTGCATGTCACTGAAAGTAATCAAACACAAATTAAAAACAACAACGCAACTCCACAATTACTACACCTACCCACTCTGGATCCATTCCACATGCCTCTGCCAATGCCAGCCACATCATTGAGATGCACCTTTCGCCACCGTATCCACAAATCATGTCGTTCTACGATGCCGTCCTCCAGTCATACGCAAACGTGCAGCACTCCAGATAGTCCCCCAGTAGTCTCCACCTGCAAAGAAAAAGGAAAATAAAATAATTAAATCACACAAACGATACATCTAAAACAAACAACTTACTATCCTCAATGCTCGCTTTGCCTGCCGTGGTTCCTCAGCCCTGCATGCCACCGAAATTTCCGCCGTCAACATCGCCAATGCTCTCTTCATCTGAAAAAAAAAAACAAATACAAACTTTGCCTAATAATACACATATACACAAACACGCGCCATCACAAACAAAAAAGTAAACAATAATATCCTTATTTACTAACGCCAGTACATAAACACTACGCATTAACTAAATAAACATAAACTCAAATAACAAAATTAAATTCACACACATAACACTCGGCCCACGGTGCATACCGCGACCTACCCCAACGCTAAGCAAGAACATACGCAAAATCACACACACAAACACAATCAGCCACTCTTACTAATGCTTTTGCTTACACAAAAAACATTCAAATAATACGTGCTCAATCAGCACGCAAAACACAAGCAAACAAACGCACACAAATCAAACACTGCTCCTGCCACGCGCACCACCACACAAAAAATCTTCGTCTATAATTAACACACACATAACACTAAACTAAAACATAAAAAATTAATAAATACAACAACTAACATACTACAACAAAACCACAAACATCAAACACTCTTAAAAAATAACTGGCCGCCACAAACACCTTCGCTCAATGAGCTGCCGATATCCACTGAGGCAACTCAGTGCCAAGCGCAGCATACAAAAGCTGCTTGCTACAAAGTTTATCGGCCATTAATCGTCTACCAACACTAATATTAAACTAAATCAAAAAACTCACCACACAGCAACTACTCACTATCTGGCAGGCCAGCTGGTGATGTCACCCCCATATCGCAGACAGATGGCAACGCAGCTCCCAGCTGACTTTTGTTTACCAACAAACACCCCAGCAGGAGCAGCAATCAAGTCGACTCTTCAATTTTCTTCACTACTACTATTTATTATCCAAAAATGTAAAATATTTAGACTTAATTAGATGTAAGCAATTATTGTAAATCCTATTTATAAGTTGCCCTTCTGGGTAATATAAATAAATATCAAACTTATAACAAAAAAAATTAATCGTCTACCAACACTAATATTAAACTAAATCAAAAAAACTCACCACACAGCAACTACTCACTATCTGGCAGGCCAGCTGGTGATGTCACCCCCATATCGCAGACAGATGGCAACGCAGCTCCCAGCTGACTTTTGTTTACCAACAAACACCCCAGCAGGAGCAGCAATCAAGTCGACTCTTCAATTTTCTTCACTACTACTATTTATTATCCAAAAATGTAAAATATTTAGACTTAATTAGATGTAAGCAATTATTGTAAATTATTGTAAATCCTATTTATAAGTTGCCCTTCTGGGTAATATAAATAAATATCAAACTTATAACAAAAAAAAACCTGCAACAACAACCAGCAGCAACAACAACGAGACCAGCCATTCCAGCGCCCTGCTCCGAAATTTTCCGCCACGAAGGGCTATGATTACTGCCGGCGGGTCCGGGGGTCGCCTTCCTCATGCTGGCATGGGAGGGGCGACCGCCGGGCCACCCGGCAGCAACAACAACACCAACTCAAACGACCTCAGGAGGAGCAGCCGCTTTATTATAATTAATCTTAATATTAATTAAATTAAATAATACTAACTAGAACTTAAGCTACTAATAAAAATACTTTTGTATGTCATCAATGTCAGAAAGGTGCCCCAAGGGTACCAGAAGCTGACAATAAAGATTATATAAAAAAAAAAAGCTCTTAGCTGTTGTGTTGTGCTTGCGTTCTCTGGCTGCGCTTGTTTGTATGTGTCGCTGTCGCTTGCGCTCGCTCTATGTGTGGGTGTGTTCTCTTAGCTGCGCGGCCGTCATTTACGTTTGCTCTGTTTGTGTTCACTGTCTTTGCGCTCGCCCAGCTTGCCCTTGCTTTGCATGTACGTTCTCTCTCGTGTGCGTGATCGTCGCTTAAGCTTATTCTGTGCGTGGTCCTCGTTCTCTTTTGCGTTCGCTCGGCTTGTACTTGCTTCGTGTGTGTGTTCTCGTGGTCGTTGCTTATGTTTGCTCTGTGCGTGGGCGTCGATTGTGTTCGCTCTCTTCTCTGTTGGGGGAAGGACCGTCTCTCTGTTGTCGGAAGAATGATCGTGCACTTTACTGCTGTGTGCTCTCCTTGAGCTTATGTGCGCTCTCCCTGAGCTACCCTATAATCTATACTAATTGGCTATGGTCTATGACCGACTTCATTGCACTTAATAACTATTGCCTCCGTGGCGATTTCTAAACTAAAAAAAAGGACCTTCGTGGTACTACTTAAAAATAAATAACAATAAATAATAAACCTAAGCAAATAAATTGGAGGGCTCACAATATGAGTCCTCACAATGTGGAAACACTAAATGTGCACCTCTTAAGTTATTAACTATTCCCAGGCTAGAACTGCAGGCGGCCGTACTTGGTACTCGTCTAAGAAAAACCGTTTTAGAATGCCATGACGTTAATGTGAAGTGTTCAACCTTGTGGACAGACTCAAGAACTGTAGTCTCATAGATCAAATCGGACCATCGTCAATATAAACCATTTGTGGCTCATAGAGTGAGCGAGATTTTAGAAAGTACACAGGAGAATGATTGGTATTGGGTGCCAACAAAACTGAATGCAGCAGATAAAGCCACAAAAACCAGTAACCGATGTGAATATGATATAAACAGTGTTTGGATAAGTGGACCTGAATTTTTGCTTTTGGAAAAGGAGAAGTGGCCTTCACAAGAATTCAGTTCCAACCAAGAAGATATGTCTGAACGGCGCAAACAAATCATGTTTTTTGGCAAGGCTCAATGGATATCACTAGAAAGGTTTTCAAATTATTCACGCTTAAAACGTATAGTAGGCTGGATTTGGCGGTTTGTGAGCAAATATCACAAGGACCAACATGGAGAACATGACGGAGACTTGACGACACACGAATTGAACCTGGCAGAATCAACCTTATGTAAAATTGCGGAACGTGAAGCATACTGGAAGGAAATAGAAGAACTTCTGGAATCTGGAATTGTGTCGAAGGAAAGTCCGATATACTCATTGTCGCCTCAATTGAATGCGAATGGTGTTATTATTGTTGGAGGAAGGCTGGATTATTGTATATCCATTCCAGAGAGGGCACGTCGTCCGATATTGATACCATCGCGTCACATTTTGTCAGAGTTAATTGTTAGATGGTATCATGTCAGCTATCATTATCAAAACAATGAGCTTATTGTGAATTTAAGAAAAGCTGTGAGTCGAGCTAAGTCAAGATGTCAACATTGTAAAAACGAGATGGCTAAGCCTTTACCACCGTTGATAGGCCAGTTACCAGAGGATAGAGTGACACCATTTCAACGGCCATTTTAGTACGTAAGATTGGACTACTTTGGTCCAGTCATGGTGACTATTGGACGAAGACAAGAAAGGAGATGAGTTGCACTTTTCACATGCTTAACTATAAGGGCTGTTCACCTGGAGTTAGCAGCAGACTTGTCGACAGACGCATGTGTGTTGTGCATAAGAAATTTTGTAAACCGAAGTGGAATTCCTGTCAAGATCCGTTCTGACATGGGAACTAATTTCATTGGCACCAATAAGGAACTAAAGAACGCAAAGGATTTTTTTGATATGGAATATATAAAATCAGAGTTAGGCAAAAAAGGCATCGAGTGGCAATTTAATTGTCCATCCAATCCGAGCTCTGGCGGATGCTGGGAGCGCATGGTTAGGAGCATAAAACGAGTATTGGCCATAACTGTAAAAGAGAAAGCACCACAGGTGGAAACTTTAAGAAGCTTGCTGATAGAAGCTGAGAATATAGTAAACAGTCGACCATTAACCCATTTGCCAATAGATATAAATGATCTGGAACCTCTGACTCCAAACCATTTCTTACTGGGAATGACGAACTCGACGCAAACTCCTGGAAAAGATGTTAATTTGTGCCTACGTAAGCAGTATCGCATTAGTCAAAAGATGAAAGATAATTTTTGGCATCGATGGATACGTGAATACCTACCGACTTTGACACGGCGCACTAAATGGCATGCGCGATCCAAACCCATAGCAAAGGTAGATGTTGTGGTAATTTGTGAGGAGAGCCTTCCAAGAGGTAACTGGAGAAAAGGAGTTGTTCTTCGTACAATTGCTGCCGCGGACGGCCAAATCCGAATAGCTGAAGTACAAACGTCAACTGGTGTGCTAAAAAGACCAGTTTCAAAGCTTGCAGCGCTAGATGTTTTGGGTAAAACTATGGAGTAGTTTTACGGTGGGTGGGATGTTGCGACTTCACATACATATTTCTGGTACACATTTAAGTATATTTGAATTTAAATTTGCGTTTTCGTTTGGCTGCATCTTTTATACCACCATTAGCATTATCGATACTTGTATCAATACCGATATAAAAACAAGCCGCACCGCTAGAGGAGATTGAACAAGTTGGCAGGTCTCGACAACCAACGGCGGCAAAAACACATAAAATTAAATACTTCATACTTTGTACTTTATATATCTTTCGTACCATTCTAATTTTACGCCATATCTACTCGAAATAGTCAAATAAATAGTTATAAAGTTTTAGTGTCTTGTTTGATATCCATTACCATATGAACTCGAAACAAGTATATATTCTTCTGCCTATTAAAAACATTTGCACAAAGTTATTAGATCCACTTTCAATTCATTGTCAACAGATAAAAATAAAGAAAATGTTTTAAAAATATTACTAATAAGCTTTTTTATGGGTTTTAGAGTTTATTAAGTTTGTTGACACATCACTGCGAGACCTTAGAATTGAAGCCTAAGCGTCACTGAAAAACAATTAAAAATATACAAATAAATTGATTTAAAAGTGACATTCTTAAAATGACAAGGGAGTTGTGCAATTTCTATTGAAGACGGAAAGAGCAGTGACTGTGACGGACTTAAGAGTGATAAGGATTCCCCTTTTTAGAGTTACCCTTTTGTCATTTATTTGTAATATGATAAAATAGATAATTAAATTACACTTGATTAAAAGTGTTGAATATAGTATCAACGATTTAAGTAATTAAATTTCATTTAAACATAATCGTTAAGCTGTATATAAGCTACGTCTTATACATTATATGAGGACGGAGTTAACTCCTTTATTTTTTACGAGTGTAATCATGATATTAATTTTTGCTTTCCTGTGCAAGGGTTTACGAAACGTACTTTAAATTGTATGTTTATCCAGCTATAATTTTTCAATATTTTAGCTAGAGTTAATGTGTTTATATATGTGAATATTTTACCGTTTATATATATAAGATACTCCCTGCTATAAATAACGAAAAGGTTTGCATTGCACAAAGTTATATTAGCATAAGTGTTCAGTTAATTGTTGATATCCAAATACAGGGTATTTTCGTAAAGTAGCTTTGTAGAATAGTTGTTGGATGGTTCTTGTATTTTAAAAGCACATTTACATATAATTAGTATTAACTTTTATTAGTAACCGACAGACACCCGGTTCAGTTTGATGATGAAAACATGTTGGTGTTATCCCATTCGAGCTGATTAATGTGTGCAAAGCCATCTTTCATAACTGTAAGAAACAATAATAATTATTACATTTGTATTTTCATTTTCATTGCGTACTCACTTTCTTCATCTTCCGAATCCGAATTTTCCGTTTCAGAGCTATCTTCAGATGTTATATCTGTTTGCATTGGATTTATGGTAATCGTTAATGCAGAATCGTCCCATATTAAACCTTCGTCAGAAATCTAAAATAATACCACAGTAAATAATGAATTTAAATTTCAATTGATATTGAATGCCGAAGGTTCTAAAAGTTCAGTTAATTATAATATTACAACTGGTCTTCATACAAGATCTACATTTAATTTAGCTGGTAAAGACTTTCTCTGTGAATAATATTATTTAATTATTATTTTCCTATTTATATAATAATATAAACTTATGTTTGTATGTATTGTTGAATGTAAATATATATTATTGTCCCGGCACGGGCTATCGATAGATAGTTAAATAATTTGTCACCGATAGATGGCACGGCACTTAGATTCATTATTTTATTGTACGCATTTTTATCGTTGTTATAATTGGTCACACTCATTTAAGTAAGAATTAAGATATGCCTGGCGCGTCTAATCAGTTCCAAGAATGATGGTAGAGAAGCTGCGCTATGTAGACTTGGAACTAGATTTAAGGTTAAAGTTTCGTAATGCCTTGTAAACTGTATTATTTCCTAATTGAATAAAACATTATCATTCAGCCCTTTCCTTTTGTTCGATGTACATTTGCCAACGGCGGTCAATTATTGTTTAAGGCATTCTCTGTCGGCGACTCTACACTAGCTATATGTCAGTCATTGTCTAGTTTTAGTGCTATCTAGCAGAAGCAGAAGTTCTTAAAAAAAAACAATTTGGCTGATTCTTAGTAGTTCAGTGTAGTTTTAATAATTTTTTAGCCATCTTGTACTTTTTAATACCCATCTGTGGTATCGGAGGTACGATAGTTATCGATAAGTTCATAAAAGTAACGCAATATACATCTTCCAGCGATGCAGTCTTTTTTCGGTCCTCCATTGGGACGATTGGGCTTTGGTTTCGATATCATAACCATATACCCATGATTCGTCACCAGTTATGACAATTTTGAGTAAATCTTGGTCATCGTTGGTGTCATTCAACAGCTCTTAAGCGATGCTCATGCGACGGTTCTTTTGGTCAATAATTAGCAATTACAAACTTCGCTGACACGTCTCATGCCCAAAACGATAAATTTCGGTAAATGTTGAATATGTGCCCTCACCACTGATTTCTTTTAAATTTATACAGGTAGGGCAATATTTATGATGAATTTAGGTGAAAAAATTATGTCTCGGACTCTTCTAGTTTTTTTTAATTAAGTTTTGAAAATAATTAAATTTAAATTTTAATTTATAATCAGCTCAAATAACTTTAACGCTGTTTGAGGTCTCTATGAGTTCATTGCTTATAACCTTTACGCCTCTCACAACCAAATAAAAAGTGCTATACACTTGAAACTTGGTAGATATGTTCGAGAAAAGTGAACTAACATAACGAAAAAAATTGAAATTTGAAAAGTCACCTTACTTTTAGAACACACCTCGTATTAACATTACAATAATATGTCCATTTGAGTAAACCATTACTTGACTATCTGTATGTACAATTTCCTCATCTATAATTTGATTACAATAAACGTAAACAGGTTTATATGTAATACCATAATAATTGATTTGATAATTTGTATTTACCTTAGGGGAGGGCTGGTGGCGATCTGCGTACTTTTGGTTATTTTTAAGACGTACAATTGAAACGCCGCATAGCAGGACGACAAGAAACACAGAAACCAAAATGATTAGCATTGTTGGATGAGACGCTTCAGCTGAAAGTGAAATATAAAATTGATAACATTTATATATTTTTATGCTGCAGAACAAACCTTTGTGAATTATGGAATGAACGTGTGATTTTGGCTCTTGGACGTCATTAGTGTGTAGAAGAGAATACGAGAAAATTTTTGAACCTGCAAGCATAAATAAACAATTTAATTTCTATAAAGGGTGATGTGTAACGTAGTAAAGTACCTTGAGCTTGATCTGCACTCTCACTTATTTCACGTTCCTTGTGGTAGATACCAGACAAATCATTTCCTTCTGTCGACGAAGACAATGATGATAAGAATGATGATGACGGCGAGTTTGTTGTCTTAAATGATTGATTTGGATGCAAAACAGTCAGTGTGAGTGTATATTCGCTGCTTTTAAACTGTGAGCTGAGTTTTGAACAGGAGAGTTTGAAAACACGGTTCAAATAATACGCTGGCTTCTTGTTGGTGTAAACGAGAGCACGAAGTACGCTGAGATAGTTGCGTTTTGAATCAGTGCCGATCATCTCCACGCCATCCTTATTAATATTTGTGCGAATATCCATCGTTGAGGACAGAGATTCATCACCATCTATTTGAATTTCTTCATGATCCGGGTTTAACGAGGGAAACACAACAACAGTGCAGGCGTCTAGATTTCCCTTAAACGTCACTGGATTTCCATTTACTGAGAGGTCGATGTGAAGTTTGTCCAAAATGTGTACACCCAATTTGATCTCCTGATATGAAACTAACTTGTTTTGCATACCTGTAGCACGAATATACAATTTTATTAAGTAGCATTATATCTACAATATATTATTGTATTTATATTATATTCGAATAAACTTTATCGCAGTTAACGATTAATGGATGTTAGAAGATAAGTTAAGAAGTTCCGATAGTTATTCTTATATTTTGGAATCATCGTGTAATTAGAACAATAGAGCAATAGTTAACTGATTAGGTTAGGGATAAGATCGGGATACATTAATACGAGAGTTTGTGAAATTGACGACGCGTATTAAAAGAAAGATAATTAGAAAAGGAAATAAAACTATTGCACAATTGAAAACAAATACGAATTTCGTGCAGCAATTAGAATGTTTTATTATTATTTCTGGCCCGATTGTTAAAAAAAACTATATTTCTAGTTCTTTTCCAGTATTTTCATGATAATATTGAGAAATATGTATTATAAAACCAGTAAGAAAAGCAACAGTCGCGCAGCACGCGACTGTGGGATACCGTTCGACCAACGTTCCCATGTAGTTTAATTTGTTAAATTCATACACATATGCATATGCACATGCTTTACAATTATTCCCAACAGATGGCTCTTCGCGGTCGCCAGCCTCTTCTGTGATTATTGTCCGATCGGATTACAATTTGAAGACGTAGATAATTCATTCAGCTTAGTAAATGTTAAAATCAGAATATTGTAGCTTTTATACAGCGCTTACAAATTGAGTTCAAAAATTAAATTTTTGATTTACGCGGGCGGTGGGCGTGGTACCTAACATTTCAAATAAACTTGATCAGCTTATAGTACAGAGGAGTCTTCCTGCCAAATTTTATAATTCTAGCTGTTATAATATACATATGATATATGACAAATACCTTGCCACGGGAGTTATGTGAAAATTGCATTTAAATCGGACTATAAATAAGTGAGATATGATACGAATTAAACTCACTTTGAACATATATACTTAAGCAGTCCTAATTTACGCAACCGAAGTTCAACTCTACCGTCAGACACACAGCATTTTAAAGTTTTTAATTGCATTAATAGAATAGAATAGTTTTTAATTGCATTAATAGAATTGCAGTAATAGAATTGGTTCACAATGCAGCTTTTCGATGGGCCAAGGAGTGAGGCAATGATGGTTAGAGTGGCGGACGGCAAATTCAAAAGAATGGAGAGAGTGCGTGTGTTCAACTCTCGGTTGAGGCGGGTGCCAATTTTCATTTATTAATTATTTATTATTTTATTTTATTTTGTTTAATTATTTTATTCTAATAAACTAAAAGAAAAATTACAGTCAAGCGGGCTGTGATATTGTGTAAAAAAACCTTAAAAATCGCGTACCGCCGCCGCACCTCTTTAATGTTTTGGAGTTTTTAATTTATTTAATAAAAAATAATTAAAAACAAAAGAATTTCATATTTCGATCGCGGCAGCAATCGAACCCGGGAAGATATTGATATATTAGACAGAGCGATAAGACGCACTATGCATTCTTAGCTCGTGCAAAAAATCAAGAAGAGGCACATGTAATGAAATTTGGTACGCGCTAGAAATGCATACCTATAGATATTGCCTACGGTATACTATGATAATCCATGCCCTTATACAGTTAGCACTTGACTGTAGCGTTCGTATTTTTTCAATTAGTCTCAAACTCTAGCATGATTCTGTTAAAGTTGAATTTCGTATAGGCTAGATAAGCCTGGCTACGACATACAGTGAGTCAAGTTACTCTTCAAAATGTATGTACATGTTAGTACATATGTCTAAAGTGTTTTTTGACATACTGTATGTATATGTTAATACCGTTACCCGGTATATTACAACAAGCCTCGACTTTAGCTTTTTAGCTGTACTAGATTTGATGAAAAGTTTGCAATGCATAGAAGGAGAAATGTTTACTTCGTAGTTTCAGTATTTTTCTTGATTTAATGCTTTCTTAAATTACCTGAAATTACTATTTTAGGTGACTCTGAATAAAGTCTTTGGCTGAAGTCCAGGTTTTGGGAATCGGGTTCTTCCATTTTGTACATAGCGGCTGATTCCATGTCTTTATCAATATCGTTTTTAGTAGTTATAAGATTTGAATTACTTATTCCCGAGATTGGCGTATTGATCATAATATATGTTTCGATAGAGGGTAGGCGTATTGTGGTCTGGTTGCTGCACATTAGTGTTGTGTGCACTTCGATGTTTCGCCTACCGATTGTGGGATTCTTTTTAATATTAATGTATTGAATTTTACGCATTAACCGTTCAATTTGCAGTATACTCTGAGCCTCTATATATATCTCATTCATTTGGGAGTTCACTTGCACCTCGTCCAATTCCTGTTCCACTTCAGTGGATGCAATTAAATGCTCTGCACAACTTGTACCACATTTAATATCCTCGGCGGAGAGAACGCTGTTCAGAGCAACCTTCACCTCTGAGATGTCGCCATTGAAGCCGTGCTTGAGTCGGTTCTCCGACCCTTGATAGCAGGCACCTATTGCCAATGTGGTATTGACACCACGTGCTGCATGAAGAGGCCAATCATCGATTACTTCCGGGTTTGTATGATGATCCTCGGCGCCATTCTCGAATATCACACCATCGATAAAGAGTTCTATTTTTGACGATTGGTCTACATTGAGCACATAATGATGCCACTCGTTGTCACACACTTGCGGTATTTTCCATCGCCACTCGGCTGGGCTAAATATGTTAAGGTCGCCGTCATTATAATTTTTGCGTAGCAGCAAGATCAGACGGCAATTGCGTACAAATACTGCCATATGATGACGATTCATTTTGTGATCATCCGCACTGCAAATAATGTGCTGTTTAACGTGTTTATCTCGAATCATGTTCTGACTGCCATGCCGAAAAATGGTCACAATGCTAAATGGATGTAGCGAAAAGTCGTGACGTCCCAACGAAACCAAATAATTCGGCACAACCACCCCAGTAAAACCATCGAAGTGGAATATTGTCTCGTTTCCCTCATCATATTTAAGCTCTTTGGTCCATTCAGCATCTCGAGGCAAAAGATTTCTTAAATTCAAACTGCCCGAACAATTTGAAATATCTCTATCGCAACCGAACGAAATGTGTTTTGTCTGCGAGAAAAGGAAGGCAATAACTCTTTATTGATATATGTATGTATATATACAGTCTGTCAAGTAACTCTTTACATATGCATTGTACATTACATTAACGTGTCCATTTGGGTAAAGAATTGATCTTTACACATACATATGTACATTACATTAACATGTGTATTTGACTAGAGCTACTCTTTACACATAAATAGATATATATATATAAAAGATCAATTCAACTAACCTTAAGAGCTATCGATGCTTGAATATTCAGGCTATCCGCGCTGCACAATAGGTTGCACATATCCAACCGAACATTGGGAAACAATTGTAGATTCTCCGTACTTCCAGACTGCAATTGATAAGTAACATAGTTATTATTAAATATATATATTGAAAATATTTCCGATTGCCGAAATTATTTGGCATGAGAGATTTAAAACCATCTTATGGAGATCTGTCAATAGAGGTGGGGAAACATCAATGCCAACTTCGATGTCATCGATGTTTTCCAAACTTCGCTAACATCACTAAGCAGCACAGTTTGTACTGAGTGTCGAACAGCTGTTCTGTTCTTTTTCTTTTCTGGGGTACTAGGTCCGAAAAATCAGCGTCAAACTGCTTTAGAGCTGTTTGACGTCTCTATGTGTTCATTGCTCAGTGCTAACATCGATATCATTTTTGCTATTATCGATGTTTTTCCACCTGGAATTCTGAATACCAAAATTCGTGATAAAACGTCGAAATTGTAAGTATCCAAATTAACCTAGGAGAAAACCAAATCTAATAAAAAATGTGACGTTTTGCAATACTGGAAGGTAAGATCAAGATGCACAATTTTCGATAATGTTCATGTTTTTTAGATTAGTGCTGAAGACAGAGTGTTGTAAAGCCTCGTATGTAAAAGTTTATGTGTCCCGGCTTCGACTTGTGAGTCTGAGTTGGTATTCAGCAAGGCGGGCCAGCTGATCTCCAGCAGGCGAACGGAACTTTCTTCAAAAGTGGTAGACCAATTACTGTTCCTAAACAAAAACAATGATCTCAATAAAGTTTAGGAATTGTTTTGTCTATAAAAAATTAAAAAAGTTATTTTTTCCGAAACATCGTCGATGTTTTACTCCACAGACATCGATGTTTTCCCACCTCTATCTGGCAACCATCTCACACATTTATTCAAGAGATATTAATCTGCTTAATTTATCGACATCATTTTAATAACCTTAATAAATTACTTGTAAAGGTAAATTTAGGTACGCGCTGCAAAGATAAGTGTTCCCAAACAAAAACATTTTTAAGTGAAGGAAAGCGGATCATTGAATCGCGCTCTCAGCCAGTAATTGATCACAAATTATGGTTACGATTTTTTATATATTCAAAACCATACTTGTTGTAGTGTTTATCAAAAGTCTTATGACTCAAGAAGCAGAAAGTACTTGCCCCATGGTGTTCAGTTTATAATGATCCCAGGGCCTGAAGTATTTCACGAGTAAGCGATCGGCCCTTTTTGGTGAACAATCCAGAAGCAGCGAACAGTGGCATCAACTAAGTCGCACTAGAACTGGGAAATTATCGATGGTTGTAACTTTCCATATTTTCTATGGTTTGTAGTGAAATGTTCGATAGTATCACGATAGTGCTTTATTTTCTAAAAAGAGGTTATACCCATTGTAAACTGAAAATGGATTTATTGGTTTATTTACTAAATGACTCTTATAAAAAAATATGAACGCTACAGTCAAGTGCTAACTCTATAAGGCCGCGGATTATCATAGTATACTGTAGGCAATATCTCTAGGTATGCATTTCTAGCGCGTACTAAATTTCATTACATGTGCTTCTTCTTGATTTTTTTGCACGAGCTAAGAATGCATAGTGCGTCTTGTCGCTCTGTCTAATATCTCACCATTTCCGATGACCGCATGAGTGGTTCAGTGGCTGAGTGGACTATGTCCCGGACTGTAAGGCCAATGGTGTTAAGCGTGTACGGGGTTCGATTGCTGCCGCGATCCACATTTGAAATTCTTTTGTTTTTAATTATTTTTCATTAAATAAATTAAAAACTCCAAAACATTAAAGAGGGGGAGGTACGCGATTTTTAAGGTTTTTTACGCAATATCACAGTTACGCTTGACTGTAACTTTACTTTTAGTTTATTAGAATAAAATAATTAAACAAAATAAAATAAAATAATAAATAATTAATAAATGAAAATTGGCACCCGCCTTAACCGAGAGTTCAACACACGCACGCTCTCCATTCTTTTGAATTTGCCGTCCGCCACTCTAACCACTCGGCCATTGCCTCACTCCTTGGTCCATCGGCAAAGCTGCATTGTGAACCAATTCTGTTACAATATAATGCAAATAAAAACTTTAAAATGCTGTATGTCTGACGCTAGAGTTGAACTTCGGTATGCTTGCGTAAATTAGGTCTGCTTAATTATATATGTTCAAAGTGAGTTTAATTCGTATCATATCTCACTTATTATAGTCCGATTTAAATGCAATTTTCACATAACGCCCGTGGCAAGGTATTTGTCATGTAAGATATACAACTTTGCTTGCTGAGTTAATATTGTAGTTATTACTGATTTATAGAGGCCGGAAAGGGCGTGTCCAAATTTAAAAAAAAACTTTGAGACATTGCAATATATACGTATGTTGTCACAAAATTTGATGACTCTAGCTCTAGCTAGTTTCTAAGATCCAGGTGTTCATACAGATAGCCAGACGGACTGAGAGAAATGGCTCAATCGACTCGGCTACTGATACTGATTCAGAATATATATAGTTTATGTGGTCGGAGATGCCTTCTTCTGCCTGTTACGCACATTTCTATTCCGACAATTTTTTTTAAATCCATGGCCTCAAAGGTATGTTTGATTGAACTCATATATTTTTATAAAACAATTAATTTAACAAATACAAAGTTAAAAATTTAGAAACTAAATTAAGTAAACCTAACTATAGATCTATTTATTCTTGTTGAAAATATGAAAAGCGACATACATGATATTAATGCCACTTACTCTTGACACTTGCACTTCCAACAAATTTATGCATGTTATTTATTTCTGAAACGCCGCCAACACCACTTTTTAACAACGCGTGGCTTTTGCGCCAAAATTAAGAAAATGTGGTGATAACACTATCGTCCATTATCGTTATATTCGATAGTGGTTTGAGAAATAAATATACAATATATCGATACTATCGTGAGTGGTCGCCACAGCTCTAAGTTGCCCAACGACAGTGAAACAATGAGCATGAGCGTATTTCTTTGCGCTACCCATCGTTTCAATGTATGTGTGCTATGTATGCACAAGCTCGCATATGAATGTACATATGCGATGCATGTGAAGTTTGAGAATAGGCAAATGCTTCGGCCAGGGCTCTGGCAGCCTAAAGTCAATTGAAGTTAATTTTAGAATCAGAAAACATGTGTATTTAGTAAAATATTGTTATATTTTGCAAGCAAAATTATAATCTCAAAAACAAGTTGTGAAAATTATAAGTTTTTGTTGTATATGAGTTTACCAATATTGACAAAATTTGTGTTAAAATAGAAAATTCTGATACTTAAATATGTAATTACTAAATAAAATTATCGGTTAAGGTTAAATAGCTGCATGCGTCACCGATTCTGTTTATATTTTTTTTGCTGATTTTAGGTTAAAGAATTATTTGGTGGTCGCTTCTAGTTTTTTTTTATTTAAATTTTGAAAATAATTAAATTTACATGTATTTTGTTGTTGGGAAATTCTTAGTCACAATGATGCGCACAGTGGCCTACATGCGATTTATTTTAAAAGAATTATTATTTAGACACAATAATGTTTTATTTTTTGAGTTGCATATTGGGTAAGAGTTTTGGCACCTGCAATTATAACTCGTTGGTCTACAGACTGGCGCCAACAAATATGTTTAATATGCTTTTAGAATATCATATGTGTGAATATCATTATGTTGAAGATTAGAGCGCCACAGGCGCGCTATTTTATTGGGGCGCGCTGTTTTTCTCAACACTTTGAACTTTCTTGCTTGCTCAATTTTCATTTCAAATTAATAGGTTTGTGGGACACTGTACCATGCACAAAAATGCAACAACAAAATATATGTGAATTTAATTATTTTCAAAATTCAATTAAAAAAACTAGAAGCTACCACCAACTTATTCTTTCACCTAAAATCATGATAAATATAGTAAATACCAGCGCAACACGCGACAGTGGGATACCTTTCGACCTATGTGCCCGTGTAGTTTCATTTGTTAAATTCATACACATATGCATATGCACATGCTTTAAAATTATTCCATTTGGTTTTATGCTCATATTTTCTTAAATAACTTCTGTGATTATTGTCCGATCCGATTGTAATTTGGAGAATACGTAGATAATTCATTCAGCATTTTTGCCCATTGTGCCTCAGTAGGCTCTAGGCTCTCGAACCCCGAAACACAAAGTGATTTCACGCTGCCAGCGCGCTGGCCGAAGCATTTGTCTTCACAAGCAACGCATACATTCATATGCGAGCTTGTGCATACATAGCACACATAAAAAGATGTCCATGCCAATTGTTTCGTTGTCGTTGTGCGACTGAGTTAATGCCTGGATTGCTCACCAAAGAGAGCAGATCGCTCACTCGTGAATCTCTTCGGGCCCTGGGGTCATAATAAACCGAACACCATTGGGCAATTACTTTCCGTTGTTTGAGTACTCTATATGTTTGATGCTTAGTGCTTATGATTTATAATGAAGAAGGTTATACATCTCTGTTCGATGTAGAATTGCCCGTAACTTCTTAAGATTAATTCGAACTGCACGGGGTTTTATTTTCATATTATAATCAATTTAACTTCATTGTTGCTAACGCAAACACCGTAGCCACCTTTAAATAATTCTGCCCCATTAATTCATTCTAGCCTCCTTTATTCGCAATTTCAAAATAATGATCGACAGTTGTCAACATTCGCGTAGAATGGCAAAAACTATAAAAATGCCAAAACGCCAAAATACCGAAAGACCAATAAACTGAAATCAGAAATTTTTTAGGGATTAGCTCGTTAGTTCAGTTTGCGAATTAGTTCAAACGAACTTAGTCTAAACTAAACGGTATAACTCTAGAGCATAATAAATAATTCAACATTAAATTATTATCTCCACACTTATACTATTAACTGATTTAATTATTAAGTTACTGTTAATGACTATTTATATTGTAAGGATGTTTTCTCAGGCTGGGGTACATATCTCAGTCTCGCCAGGGTCTTTACAGAATATTTATAAATACTACTACTATGACTTTAGCAAGAGAGGGTATTAGCAGGTCATACCCTACGAGATATGTACAGGGTATGCGAGACGTATATAGTCCAAGGCACGTAGGTGTGCTTGTTGGCCGTGTGATAGTGGAGTCTACCACCACGCGGTCTTTTGGGGCTCACGTGCACGTGTCACGCGTGCCTGGCCGGCGACTTATCGTGAGGAACGCACGTGGCCGTCGATCTTGCTTGCACTCCCACAAGTCGATCGTTGGTGTATTCTACAATCCGCAACTAGTGAAAATGCACGCTCACGCCCCCGCTTGACAACTATCGCTCACTCACGACACCTCGCACGGTCGATCGTTGGTCGTGCAGAACGCCCGTGACCGCAGGTATTCTCGCCTGTACCCCCACGAGCCGCTCAGTGGTGTATTCCATCACGCCGCAAACTTGTTAGAGCACACGCTTACGCACCCACTCGTCAACTGACGTCCACTCACGACACGAACTGTGCGTGTGTACGCTCAGAATCGCTTACTGGCCAGCGGAGCAGCGGCATACCAGAAAGCGCGACTCTGCAAGTACACACTCACACACGTACACGACACTTTCACAATGCTCTAGAGGGGAGAGAATGTATCACTGGGTATTTTAAATAATCACTGCGGGTTATGTTTCATTAATATTTAATAACATGGTTTTATTCAATAGCTCATTGTTTTCCTAGCACTAGTTCTTATCCTGTCCCTGCCTTCCTGCCTACTTCGCACCATTACGCTTAGCTCTAAACTGCGCTTTCGATATTTCTGTTTTTCTTACTGCTCACCTTGATTCTCCTGCGACAGGATTCATCCTTCTTTGCTGAGAGGTCCTTGGGCTGGCACTAGACACTGTACTTGCACTTTCTTTTTATTTCTTTGGTCCCCGTGTGAGAGCTATGCCGCCGGCTTATTTAGCTGCTCGCGATCAACTGCCCTTGGCCTAGTTCTCGCAGCTTGCGTTTCGCTGCTGCGTACATGTCGCCGCTGCTTGCCCAACGCCGCTGCTTGCATGTCGCCCCTGCCTTCGGCCGATCGTGCCTGGCTGCTGTGACTCTGCTCGCACTTCGTTGCCTGCATGGCGCCGTTCGCATTTCGCTGCATGTCCGGCGTCGCTGCTTGCTTAGCGTCACTGCAGGCTTAGCGTCGCTGGTGGCTTAGCGTCGCTGGTGGCTGAGCGTCGCTGCTGGCTTAGCGTCGCTGCTTGTCTGGCGCCGCTGCCCTAAAATTGGTCGCGATGCCGTTGCCTTGTGCTGTCTGTGCACGAGCTGTGGATGCCCAAGCACCGTTACTTGTGCAAATGTGCTATGCTGCCTGACTAAATACGCGGGCTCTGGGTACCGAGGCACCGTTACTTGTATGTGAACAAGCTCTGGGTGCCGAGGCACCGTTACTAGTGCAAGTGTTCGACTGTGCGCTAGGGTACCGAGGCACCGTTACTAGGCATGGGTGCCGAGTGTCTGGGGTTTCCCTATGTTATGTGCCCTGTTTCCCATGTTCTGCCTACGCCCTTGCCTTTGCCTATGCTCTGTTTGACACTACTGCGGGGTATACTAGACTTAAAGATATCGTATGTATCTATTTAAAAGTTAAATTAATATTAATTAATAATAATGTAGCGTCGCTTCATGTCGCGTCACAATATTTTACGTGAGATATAAAATTACAAATAAATCATGTAAGTATGTTGACTTGTGATCGCACTTACCGTATAATCAATTCTCTCTGGTATTCCTATGAACTTAGCATCGCACACACGACGCACCTTAATGCTGACCATGATGGGATCGGAATCCTTCATTGCACAGTCATAAGCGACAACAGAAAGGATATGATTTTGAGAGATTTGATGTGTAAGCGGTTCTATATTTTTTATAGAGCCCTCGTTATCAATTGTGAAAGGCTCATCACTATTTAATATCTCATATTTGCAGACATCACCAAAGAGGGGCGTACAGTCCTTGTCGACAGCTTCGACCCTTAGAATTTCGTTGTAGAGGCGACCCTCATCGACTTCTGTTACATATGAGGGTTGTAAAAACGTAGGAGCATACTCATTTATATCAATTACTGTAATATGAACATTAGCCGCATTCGATGGCGTTCCATCACAATAAATAGCAACAATCTCAAAGTGATAGCTCTTGCGCTTCTCGCAATTAAGTGTGCGACGTGCTTTCAATATACCCAAGTTGTTCACCAACTCAATCTGAAACAACAAAACAAAAAACAAAATTGTATTCAACTTAAAGATTTAGACCCCCTGATCTCACACTCGTACATAGTAGGACGTTTCCGTTATATGTTTTAAAAATCTTAAGGATTTACATTCTTAAGGACATTATCTTTATGTACTAAATAAAACTTAAAAGAAGAGTATTTTCTTCGAAAGGCTAACCCAGATATGCCGAAGTTATATACGAGTATACCCTTGTAAACTTAAGCTCTAATTTTAGTCCGATTTTGATGAATTCTAACAAGCATATTACACTATTATCCGCTAAATCCAGGGAACATAAAAAAATAACACAGTAGCTATCTTGGTGGTCAGACGTGTTTAGCCTTTGCTCCCTGTGATTTTTATAATTCTTGCGTTTTTATTTCCCTAAGTGGTGTAATTATTAGTGCGGTATTTTATTAGTGCTAACCTTGTAAGTACAACCGTAGAAGTAACATACTAATACTTTTATTAGCAAATTCTTAAACTAATATTCTTAATTTTTCACTTGCGTTTTTGGCGTAAAGTTTTCGTTTGTGTTTTGATTAACATTCCCACGCTCTCCCGAAATTACATTTCTCTCTGAGTAAGCTGCGTTGCGCTGTTGTTGTAAACGCCACAGCTGTTGTTGTTTTGTTTACTTCGTTGTGCTCGCTAGTTTTGCAGTTTTATTGTCGTACTTGCTTGCTTGCCTGGTTCGGCGCTGTAAGCCCGATGGGCTTATGCAACAAACTTGACCCCGATCGACGTCTTTATTTTAAAAAGCAAACCGACTTGTCTGCCTTTTGCAACTTATCTTCCACTGCGACTCAACGACAACTTCCAACGAGTCTTTCCTTCTCGACTTCAACTCATTTTAAAACTGACTGTTCGATTATTCTTCATTACTGCAATTCTTGTTCTATCGATAGGTGCCTGAAGCGTTGCCACCCATACCATCACGCTGCCATCACCTCCATTGTTTTGCCTTATTTACAGTGTGCAGCAATAAAGAGTATGTGTGACAATTTTTATCAAATTAGCTCTAAAACGGACAGAGTAGTTTACGTTGCAACAGACGGACAAAGCTAGTTCCATTCAGTATATAGTCATATAAATATACGTCCTTGCCAAGTTGTAGCCAAAATGAAAATGGTCTCTGCAACCAATTCATTATTTTAAATTCAAGGTATACAAATTCGCTCTCACAACCTAGCGCTATGAATATGCATACTAAACGAGTATTTAAAGAGACTGGAAAGGGGACAGATATAAGTTAACAACTAATAATGTATTTCTTCATAGCAACTAAGTAGCTTTGTATAAACAATGCTGACGCGCCAGAATTGGGTTCAGCGCTGCGCGCAAAGAATGTCAGTGGAAAGCTGACACTTCTTATTCGGAGTGTTGCTTCACGCCGCAAGGAATGCTGAGTCGGCTTGCCGACTTGTGGTGGCGCGATGCATTGCTGTGACGGTAAACTTAGTTTCGATGATTGTTCCGGCGTACAGCCGCAAAACCCAATTGAAATTATTATCAATTATATTGCTACGCCACAAGGCTAGTCAATCTCACTAAGGGGGCGAAGTCAAGCCCTCCAACATAATCTTCATAAGACCCAAACAGACGTGACCGCCGTCCGAGGACAGAAGACTCTGGATCGTCGCGGGACAACATCATTTCATAATTGGCGCCCAACTAATTCTTTAACTCAACAATCTGATTTAACAGGGTAGTTAAGTTAGATGTAAGTTTTGCAATTGACTTCTTCAACACGACTCAAGAAATCTTATTAAAGAAAGAATTTGTGTATCTGGCCACGTAATAGTTGTGCGTTGTGAAAATCAATGTCAAAAGCATTGCATTCTTTCCGCAGAATAAATTCTTTTTTTTTTTTAAAGCTATTATTATTTATTATTGTTATAATCAGTAGGAATCCTTCAGTGTCATCTGAGCTTAACCTAATGTTTGGCTTAAAAAGCTCGAATTAATTCTTATTGCATATCGCATGAAAAAATTTTTTTTTTTTTTTTAGACTATTATTATTTATTGTTGTTATAGTCAGTAGGAATCGTTCAGTGTCATCTGAGCTTAACCTAATGTTTGGCTTAAAACAAAAGAATATGGGTAAAGTGCCTTAACTAGCCCGTTTTAATAAAATCTATTGCATACCTATTATCAAAATATTATTGCATACTTTTAACAAGACAAAGAATTATTGCATACTTTGGTATAATTTTATTGCATACTTTTCCTTGCCGTATATATTTAGCCGTCAATTGTGCTCGGCAACAATGTATTTGGGTTGGGCCAACTAACAACCAATGAGTTGGGCACAGTAGTGTTAAGGACGAATACGAAAGTGAAGATAGCTGGGATTAGGAACAAGTAGGCCATATAGTAGGTCAGCCGTTAGATAGTGACCCGGTAGATAATACCATGGACCCCAATCAAATTCAAGCCCTTGTCGACAATGCTATCAGGCAGGCGTTGTTGCAACAGAAAACTCAGTTTCAGACCCAATTAAATTCCCTAGCTGCTCGGGTACAAAGTTTACAGGTGGAAGCACCGCAAATCATAACGTATGAAAGGGTTTCTGTTAATCCCGATGTTAGGTGCGACATAATAAAATCTGTGCCAGAGTTCTCTGGCACTAAAAGACGAGTATGTGGCCTGGAGACAATCGGCCTTATAGGCCTACGAGGTTTTCAAGCCCTACAACGGCAGCAGTGCTCATTACCAAGCTGTTGCCATATTAAGGAACAAAATCTTTGCTCAGCTGGAGCCTTACTCATATCCCACAATACGTTGCTGAATTGCGATGCCATTTTGGCCAGATTAGACTGCACGTACTCGGACAAGACATCCTTACGCCTCTTGAGGCAGGGATTGGAAATGGTTAGGCAGGGTGACCTACCATTAATGCAATACTACGACGAAGGTGCGAAAAAGCTAACGCTTGTCACCAACAAGTTTGTAATGACGCATGAACAAGAAGGTGCTGACCTGCTTAACGCGGAAGCCAGAGCCGACGCCCTACATTCCTTTATTTCAGGGCTCAAAAAGTCCCTTAGAGCTGTGGTCTTCCCGGCCCAACCAAAAGACTTGCCATTTTCACTGGCTTTGGCTAGAGAAGCAGAAGCAAGCATTGAGAGAAGCACGTTCGCAAACTCCTACGCCAAGGCCGTAGAGGAGCGAGCGCATACCACGGCAAGAGCCGCTCCCAGGGGAAACCCAATAAAGATAACAGGGAAGAGCAGGGACAGGACAGGAACCCGCATTTCTTCAAACGTCAAAACGTTAACGGACAAACAAATAGTGACAATGTAATGCCGGTCGCCAGCCCTTTCTCGGTGAGCTCAATACACGGCTCCACCGAAATTAAACACAAGTGATTAATGCAAGTCTTTAAGCACAGCTCCCCATTTTTTCTTCTGGATTCTCTCAACGCGTTCGAAGCTATTATAGGGTTGGACCTGTTAACACAGGCCGGGGTAAAGTTGAACCTAGCAGAGGACACCCTAGAATACCAGGGTATCTCTGAAAAGCTTCAGTATTTCAGCTGCCCCAATGTAAACTTCACTGATGTGAACACAATAATAAGGAGGAAGAAAGCTTTCTCCACGTCAAATGAAGCTCTTCCATTTATCACCGCTGTCACTGCCACAATTCGGACAGTAGACAATGAACCGGTGTACTCAAGTGCTTACCCAAATCTTATGGGTGTTTTTGACTTCGTAAACAACGAGGTCAAGCAATTGCTGAAAAACGGCATTATCAGGCCATCAAGGTCACCTTATAACAGCCCGACCTGGGTTGTGCGCAAAAAGGGGACTGACGCCTTCGGGAACCCGAACAAGAGGTTGGTCATAGATTTTTGGAAGCTTAACGAGCGAACTATTCCTGACCGTTACCCGATGCCTAGTATTCCCATGATTCTAGCGAATCTTGGCAAGGCAAAATTCTTCACTAACCTTGACCTAAAGTCAGGGTATCACCAAATTTACCTTGCGGGACATGACCGTGAGAAGACGTCGTTCTCGGTAAATAGCGGCAAATACGAATTTTGTCGTCTGCCGTTCGGCTTGAGAAATGCAAGCAGCAATTTTCAAAGAGCCCTAGACGATCTGCTGAGAGAGCAAATCGGGAAAATATGTCTATGTTGATGACGTCATAATTTTCTCAGAGAACGAGTCCGACTATGTCCGCCACATCGATACTGTGCTGAAATGCCTAATCGAGCCGTATATGAGGGTGAGCCAGGAAAAGACTAGATTCTTCAAAGAAAGTGTCGAGATCCATCCTTGCTTCATTGTAAGCAAGGATCGATCCAGAAAAGGTAAAGGCCATTCAAGAAGATCCTGAACCCAAGAGCGTCAACAGTGTTAGATCTTCCCTTGGTCTAGCCAGCTTAAGTATCCCGACTTCCCGTACCCTAAAACAGGCTGAGCAAAATTATGCCACAAACGAGAGGGAATTGCTAGCCATTGTATGGGCCCTAGGTAAACTACAAAACTTTCTGTGCGGCTCCAGGGAAATCAATATATTCACTGACCACCAGCTTCTCACGTTCGCTGTTGCCGACAGGAACATGAACGCTAAGATTAAGAAGTGGAAATCCTATATAGACCAACACAACGCCAAGGTTTTCTACAAGCCTGGCAAGGAAAATTTCGTGGCAGATGTCCTCTCCACGCAAAATCTTAATGCCTTACAAAATGAACCCCATTCAGACGCTGCGACTGTGCACAGCGAGCTCTCCCTGACCTACACGGTAGAAACCACAGACAAACCTTTAAATGGCTTTAGAAACCAGATCATTCTGGAGGCAGCACGTTTCCCGCTCTAGCGAAACCTAGTGCTGTTCCGAGCTACTCAATTCCGTCACTGCAAGAATGTCGTATTAGATATAACCGACAAAAACGAGCAGCTTGAAATCGTCACTGCTGAGCACAACCCACGCCCATACCCAGTTATACGGGCAAAATGGTGCACATTGACATATTTTCAACCGACAGGAAGCTGTTCCTGACGTGCGTTGACAAATTCTCTAAGTTTGCAATAGTGCAACCTGTTACATCCAGAACAATAGTGGACATCACAGGCCCTCTATTGCAGATTATTAACCTTTTCCCCAACATCATTTAGCTCAGAGACAATCACATCAATGCTTAAGAACAACTACGGCATCGACATCGTCAATGCGCCTCCGCTTCACAGCTTGTCCAATCGCCAAGTTGAATGGTTCCACAGCAGCTTGGCAGAAATAGCCAGATGCCTGAAGTTGGACAAAAAGACAAACGACACAGTAGAGCTAAATTTGAGGGCCACGGTGAAATATAACAGAACCGTACACTCAGTTACTCGTGAGAGACCAATTGAGGTTGTTCACTCAGGCGATTTGGTTACTTGGATACGAAGCTCTACTGGCAAGAAATAGGATGCTGTTTACAAAAATTGAAAATTTAATTCTCTCTATTACTTAGTCAAATCAAACATTGTAAATCCCACAATTCTTCACCATGCCGACTTGAAGTCTCTTGTAGAACAAGACACCCCAATTGTCAGCTTAATAGAAGCATCCAAGATCAGCGTCCTCCAGTCCGAGAATAGTAATCATATTTTAATTGCCTATCCCATAGTCAAGTTCAGTTGCAAAAAAGTCGCCGTCTACCCTGTATCTCACCAACACATCATCTTACGCCTCGACGAGGACACGCTGGCCGAATGCGAGCAGAACACCTTTGCGGTCACCGGATGCACACGTTCTACGAGCGGTCTCGGCGCGAAACTTGTGCGCGCTCGCTCCACGCAGGAAGCACTGCTCAATGCCACACTCAACCCAGCCACTTGAAAGAAGTAACTCTCGTAGACGGCATTGTGATTATCAACGAAGCATCAGCTCGCGTTAGCCCTGATGGCAGCCCAGAAATACTGATAGAGGGAACCCACCTGTTGACCTTCGAGCGAACGGCAACCATCAACGGCTCCGAGGTCGTAAACCTACGGAAAACATTAAGCAAGCAGACAGGCATTGTGCGTTCAGCATTACTGAACATCGTCGGTCACGACCCTGTGCTCAGCATCCCTCTGCTACACCGGATGAATGACGAGAACCTACACTCCATCCAAAACTTTAAGGATGACATGGAATCTGAAGGTTCGCCTAGTCTCTGGTTCGTAGCTGGTGTGGTCCTAAACGTTGGTTTGATTGGCACTTTCGCCTTTTATCTGGTATTAAGGAGAAGACGAGTCTCCAGGGAGATACAACGATCCATCGACACATTCAACATGACCGAGGACGGTCATAAACTTGAGGGGGGAGTAGTTAACAACTGATAATGTATTTCTTCATAGCAACTAAGTATCTTTGTATAAACAATGCTGACGCGCCAGAATTGGATTCAGCGCTGCGCGCAAAGAAGCTGACACTTCCTATTCGGAGTGTTGCTTCACGCCGCAAGGAATGCTGAGTTGGCTTGTCGACTTGTGCTGGCGCGATGCATTGCTGTGAGGGTAGTTTTGAGTTTTAATAAACCACTACTTGCTCCATTTCGTGTTTTGTATCACTGTCAAACATCTTCATTGTGAGATCTTATTCGTGAGATATCACGATACCGAAACGTTGGAAAGAGTATAACAAAATTGGACTTAGCGGATGGAGCCTTAATCTTCAAACATTCAATTATATGTATGCACTGTACTATCGATTCAAATAACCATTTTATGCATTTCTATAAATTTTGTGTGTTTTTTTTTAAATACTTTCCTATAGCTCTTACAAAATCACCCTTTACATGGTTACAAAATGAAAATTATAACATCAATTTTTGTTAAAACTGTCAATCATCGTAAATTATGCAGAACAGTACTTAATAACAAATATTTATTAGACATTATGCATTTAAATGCATACGAACGTACATTTGGACGTGTTTAAGGACATATATACTATATATGTGTTTTAAAACACTTACCTGAAATGGTATTTCATGATATGGTTTTTTTAAAATGCGAAAATTACAAATTTTTTCTTCATCCACTTTGATTACTGGTGTAATTTCCACGAGAGTTTCATTTTCCCTTATTAAGCCATGGTATGATTTTTCCAAAATATATTCTGAAACATTTGAAGTAAATAACAATAAAAAAACAACAGTCGAGCGTGATCGATATTGAGATACTCCGCGTCAACAAGTTCAATATTATTCTAGAATTTAAAAATTTTAATATTTAGTTTACGGAAGTTTTTGATCCGACTGTTTACTTTTATCAACATTATAAAGGTCTCCTGTATCTATTTAATATAAACTTGTTGTACGTTTGGTATACAAGAATCTTTAAAAGTAATAATATCTGAAGTCTCTGCTATCCAAATAACTATACATATGTATATATTGTTAAATTAAGTTAGTTTGATAACAAGATAAAAACTTGAAGTGTAGTGTAAAGTCCTCTCTTCGTTTTTTACAAGAATTTCTGTTCGTCCAATTTTCTACGCTCTTCTCTTTCATGTTTCTGATTCCGTCACCAGCATCAATTGCATTTTTTTCGCTTTTCTGAAAGCCTTTTATGCCAATTGATAAAAAAGACACCAAACACCTTGTTGTACCCACGACTACGCATAGACGCTCCAGCTCTCTTCCAAGTACCCTTCTTGGTAGAACACCTTCTCCCGCCGCATTACAGAAAGTTTAAACTCCGGCCACATCTAAGGTTAGTCAGGTGCCAAAAATTTCGGTGCACACTCCTCCAATTACTCGTTCAGTTGGTCATCAGATCTCACTGGCATTAAAAATGGCACTCCAAGAGTTCATTAACGCTTCTGATAAGCTCACGCAGTTCGAAGCAAGGATTCAAAATTCTCCCACATCCTCACTTCACACTCACAGAGTGCGTCTTGAGCAGCTTCGATCCATATGGACTGCCTTAGAGCTTAAATATGAACTCTGCTCCAATGCATTGTCTCAAACGGAGACGAATGCTGCGGACAAGATCGGATGCAAGCCCGGTATGACCACTGCTACTCTATATACAAGGAACTTGCCTCTCAGTTAAATGATTGTATTGAGACCGCAACGGCTCCCACTCCAGCACCTAGCCTTCCACCCACGAAGCTACCGGTAACCACCCTTCGATGCTGAAGTTTTCAGCGGAGACTACCTTAAATGGCCAACTTTCCGTGATCTCTTCACAGCGGTCTACATTTCCGATCCTGGCTTAAGTCAGATCGAAAAATTATTCCACCTAAATGCCAAGACCAGTGCAGAAGCGAAGGCAATCGTATCCAAGTCCACTCTCACGAATGAGGATTTCTCGTCTGCTTGGAAAAACTTGACGGATAAGTTCGAAAATAAAAGATTGTTAGTCAACAGCCAACTGAAGATCCTTTTCAACCTTCCGTCAGTTTCTCATGAGTCTGGAGCCGCCATCCAAATCCTTCAAAGCACTATACAAAGTTGCTTAACGGCTCTAGACCACTCGAAAATCAGCACAGAGAACTGGGATTGCCTTCTTATCTTCCTATGCTCGTCTAAACTCCCAAGGCTGACGTTGTCACTTTGGGAGCTGTCAGTACAGAACAAGGCTGAAATTCCGTCGTGGACGGAAATGTCAGATTTCCTTTCAGAGCGATATCGCACGTTAGAAGTGATAGAGGACGTACAACCACGTACAAGCGCACAGACTAGTTCCAAACCTTCTCGAAAAGAGCCTCCACCAAGGAAGGTCAACTTCTTTGAGACCAAAGTTGTAGGCAAACAACAAACCTGCGAACTTTGCTCAAAGGAGAACCATCCTATACGTCTGTGTCCGGGCTTTCTCCAAATGGCTGTTGATGAAAGGTCCAATTTCATCAAACAGCAAAAGTTGTGTCTGAACTGCTTCGCAAGAGGACATATCCTTAAAGACTGCACGAGTCAACATAATTGTTTTACGTGCAAGGGTCGCCACAATACACTCCTGCATCGTGGCACCCCTCCTACCGCGCCCTCTTCAGCAGATTCTGCACCAACCCCCAATTCGAATATACAGTCCACTTCTCCAACGACTAATATTCAGAACTATTTCACGGCGAACACACAAGTGTGGAAGGCAAATTAGTTCACTCACGTTGTACTTCTTCTTTATTTGACACGCTAACACAGAATGCCTCTCTTCGTCTTAAAGTTAGTTTTACATTGGTTTAACATAAGCTTAACATATTCATCGTGTTGTATAAGTATCGATGTACATGGGCTTAACATAGTCATTGTGTTATGTAAGTATCGATATACATAGGCTTAACATAGTTATCGTGTTTTATAAGTATCGATGTACAGTGTGACCCTCTACCAGCCTACTACAATTCGGCCATCCTGACGATAAGGATCCCCTGATCCTGGTTTCTTATGAGCTAAATATTTATGTTGTAACAATATGTTCGTTTTTTATGGTAAACTTAACAAAAAACAGTAATTAAGTATTCTTTAAGAATTTGTTCGTTTTCCTATCCAAGGTCTTATGTTTTGAGCACTCCATACACCCTTGTAAGGATTTCGAGAAACTTGAAACCCTTCAACATCCTTTAGCAAGAATCTGTCATTACGAAGTATTTTAGCAATTACGTACGGACCTTTGTTTTTTGGGATCAACTTCCTAGCAACTCCCGCAGTACTGTCAAAATTTTTTACCATTACGTAGTCTCCTTTACTATAATCCCTTGGCTTTTTCTTTGTTTTATCGTAATATGTTTCGTTATACGCCTGTGCTCGATTTTGATTCTCCATTGCCTTTTTTCTAATTTCCTCTACGTTTTCTACCTGAACTGTGTCGTTAATTTCTTCTAATTTCTCCCTAAGTTCATCAATAATTTGACCTTTCTGCTCTACACCAAAAAGCATTTTACTAGGAACTTGTTTAATACTTCTGTGTACGGTGTTATTGAGTGCATATTCTACTTGTTCGATTACATTATCCCAGTGTACACCATTTTCAGGCTCAGTTAACTTTGCTATCATTGGCCCTATAGTCCTGTTTATGCGTTCCACTTGTCCATTTGCTTGCGGAGAACCTGTTGCAATTTTCAGATGTTTGATGTTTGTTTCTGTTAGAAATTGTGCGAATTCGTTAGATGTGAAACAACTACCTCTATCTGAAACTATACATTTTGGTTTGCTATACGCCCTAAAATAATTGGATAAAGCTTTTAGAACTTCTTTTGTGTTTGTTGTTTTTGTTGTATACAATCTAACAAATTTCGTAAAACCATCTACTATTAGAAATATGTGCTTATTCGCTCTTCCTGCCGCTACTGGTCCGTAATGGTCGATGTGCAATAATTCAAACGGCTTATCACCTTTAGGAATGCTGTGTAAGAAACCTTCCGATTTTCCAGAGTTTGGAGAAAATGCCACACATTTTAGGCAATTCTCAATGTGATTTTTGCATTTTTCCTTGATGTTTTTGAACCAATAACTTCTCGAAATAGCATCTATCATCTTATCCCTGCCAATGTGACCAAGTTCATTATGGTATTTGTGCAAAACGTGATTTTCCATATCCTCAGGGACAAAAAATAATAAACGATCGTCATTTGTTTTTCTGTACACGACGCCATTTCTCATCTCAAAAAGTTTGTGCTGATTTTTTTCTAATTCTTCCTTAATTTTCTGTATTTTTAAATCTTTCGATTGGCAGATTAAAAGATTGTCTTCAAAACTAGTGGTTTCTACAACCAAAATATTGCATCTACTCAGAGCATCTACGTGTTGCATTTTTGTTCCGGATCTATGAATCAGTTCGTAATCATAATTTTGAAGTTCAAGTGCCCATCGGGCGATTCTAGGATTTAACTCGACTCTGTTTAATGTAAGCGTTAAAGAATTGCAATCGGTTAGTATCTTGAAATGTCTCCCTTGTAAATAGATTCGAAATCTGCGCAGGGCGTAAATAATCGCCAGAGTTTCTAGCTCAAAGCTGTGATACTTTGCCTCAGTCTCTGTACTTCGCTTTGAAAAATAGAATACGGGATGGAGTTTTCCATCTTCTTTCCTTTGCATTAAAACCGCACCAAAACCCAAAGCACTTGCGTCGCAATGCAATTCAACCTCATCTTTATGATTATAAATAGCTAAAACGGGTGCTTCTATCAGTTTTTTCTTCAGGTTCAAGAAACAGTCCAGCTCTCTTTGCTCAAATGAAAATTCTTTGTCTTTCCTTATAATGTCGTAAAGTGGTTTTGCTAGCGTAGAGAAATCTTTTATGAACCTTCTAAAATATGAACATAATCCTAGAAAACTTTGGACATTGTGTATTTTTTCAGGAATTGGGAAGTTTGTAATTGCATCAATACCCTTGTCATCTGCTCTAATTCCTTTTTTAGTGATAAAAAATCCTAGGTATTTTATGCTAGATTGCATAAACTCGCATTTGTCCATACGAAGTTCTAACTTGTTGTTGACTAGTCTTATGAACACATCTTTTAATGTTCTTAAATGTTCTTCCATATTTGTACTGGCTATCATAATGTCATCCATATATACGATGACTTTATTTTCCCGTATTAAATCTGCAAAAATTCTGTTTACAAAGCGTTGGAACACTGCTGATGCATTCTTGATGCCCATAGGCATCCTTAAAAATTCAAATTGCCCTAATGGAGTCACGAATGATGTGTATTTTACTGAATCGTCGCCAACGAATACGTGAAAATATCCATTCTTTAAATCGAGCTTTGAAAAAACGCTTTTATTCACTAACTTGTCTAGAAGGTCATCTATTAAAGGCAACGGATAATTGTCCTTTATTAGAACTTTGTTCAATTTTCTATAGTCTATACATAGACGCAAATCTCCTGTTTTTTTCTTTACCAGCACAATGGGAGAAGCATATTCTGAATCACTGTTTCTTATTATGCCTTTGTCTAAATATTCGTCTATTAGTTTTTGAAGCTGCTCTTTTTCACTAAATGAAAGTCGCCTAGGTGAGCAACTGAATGGTTTGGATTTCTCTAAACTAATTTTCATTTCGCATCTGGTAAATGGGGTATCTGGTCTCTTCGCGTTAACATACGATTCTTCAAACATTTTAACAAATTCACATTTTGTTTCATAGCTTACATCACACCCGCA
This sequence comes from Zaprionus davidi, assembly GCA_018903715.1. NCBI lineage: Eukaryota > Metazoa > Arthropoda > Insecta > Diptera > Drosophilidae > Zaprionus > Zaprionus davidi. The sequence continues at coordinate 57,255 of JAEIGL010000044.1, forward strand.
GTTGTAGTCTAAAAACTGATTATCAACCACGTTAATGTTCAACATTTCAGTTTCAAAATTGTCTGCTAAAAGTTCTATTTTTTCATTACGTTGTATCTCACCAAAACATTGATTACTTCCTAAATGCGATTGGAAATTTTTCATCTGCCTGTCTATTGACTTCTCACTAATTATTGGCTCATTACCCTGAGGCTTAATAATATTTCCATTTTCTATTTCATTTTCAATAGTAACTTCATTTAACAACATTTTTTCATCAATTGCCATGCATTCTACTAGTTTTTTCTTAATAGTTTCATTTTCTAAAAATTTTTTCTTAAAAGTTTCATTTTCTGCAACAGTAGCATTCTCTAACAGTTTCTCCCTAACAGTCTCGTTTTCCATAACAGTTGCGTTTCCTAACAGTTTTTTCTTAACAATCTCATTTTCTGTAACAGTTTCGTTGCAATCGCAGTTGGCTACTACGTCAGTTGCTAGTTGTTGATTATTTTCCCCAGATATTTTCATAATATTATTCATGTTTTCATTAATGCCAAGGTTGTCTAGATTCATGCTCAACCCATATTGATTCATAAAATCCCTTCCTAGGACTACATCGTGTCTCATTGATTCATTACACAGGCCCACAAAAAAAAAAAAGTTTAATGATCTGGGTAAGCGGCATATGCAGTTATATGTATTTTGGGTCGCTGAGTCCGAATCCGAGGTCAGAATTTCGCCATCACGTCTGGACTTCGACATAACCTCACAAAACTGAAAAACCGTAAAATATCCCCCAAAAGATATAGAATCCTGACCTGAGCATACGATATATGTTTTATCATGTATTTTGTCCTTCTTAGTCCGAATCCGAACTCAAAATTTACGTAGCACGTCTGAGTTTTGACTTAACCTCAAAAAACTCGACAAATTTTTGGAACCCCAAAAAATAATGGGGGATCATGATCTGGTCATGCGATTTAAGTTTCTATATGTTTTTAGACCTTCTGAAACCGAATCCAATATCGAAATCAGCCAATTACGTCTGCATTTCAACCTAACCTAAAAATTTTTGAAAAATTTCCAAAATTTTTAATATTTTTGATAATTTATTACTGCATTTATGCTAATATGTGGAATTACGTATTTAGTTTATGTTTTTTATTAGTTCAAATACAGTTTTGACGTAATAAATCAGTACTCATATGAACCTATTCCGAATACTGATAAAATAATGCTCAAAAGGGGGTATATTGAAAAAGAAAGCTATTTTTGTAATAAATTTGAATACATCCTAATCCAATATTAAAAAAAAAGTAAACATTTTGGGAGTTTTTCAAAAAAATTTTAGGTTAGATTGAAATTTATTCGTGATAGGCTAGTTTTGACATTAGATTCGGATTTGGAAGGTCTTAAAACATATAGAAACATATATCGCATGACCCGATCATGATCCCCCATTATTTTTTGGGGTTCCAAAATTTTTTCGAGTTTTTTGAGGTTAAGTCAAAACTCAGACGTCCTACGTAAATTTTGACTTCGGATTCGGACTAAGAAGGACAAAATACATGATAAAACATATATCGCATGCTCAGGTCAGGATTCTATATCTTTTGGCGGATATTTTACGGTTTTTCAGTTTTGTGAGGTTATGTCGAAGTCCAGACGTGATGGCGAAATTCTGACCTCGGATTCGGACTCAGCGGCCCAAAATACATATAACTGCATATTCCGCTTACCCAGATCATGAAACTTTTTTTTTTTTGTGGGCCTGTGTTATCGACGACAATCATTTCAAATTGAATTTTTATTTTTTCTTTAAAAATGAAACATAAAGTTTTTCCAAATACTTTAAGTTGGCTCTTGTTTAGCCCATGATACACTTGGTTAACAGTTTTTAATGATACTTCAAATGGAATTTTTGACTGTTTAATGAATGAGATTGCGCTCCCTGAATCTATGAGACACTCTGCGAAAATGGGTGAATTAGTGAAAGAGACAAAGAAAATGTTTAACACTCTTACATAGTTGTTGTTGCTTTTTCTTAGACGGCATTCCCCGACAAAATGGCCCATTTCTCCACAAGCAAAACAAGATCCAGGTGCCCTTACTGGCTTGCGACAGTCTTTGGCGAAATGCCCCTTGGAGTTGCAGTTTCTGCAGCGCATGTTGTTGACTTTCGCTGCCTCCGACATCGACTTCTTTGGTGTATGGCCTTCGGCTTGTTGTGGAAGGCGTACGTTGGCAAATGCTAGCTGCATTTGCTCCGGATTGGCGAATCTTTGGATGCGGGCTTGATCGCGTAAGCTCGCCGATGGGATTCCCTCGATAAGATGTTCGAGCAGTTCCTCCATGTCCATGTTGACGGATTGGGACAACATTCTTTTTTCTTCGAAATATATAGTAAAACGCTCGTTTCCTTGCCATGTGCGTTGCTCAAACTTTCGACGCAGCTCTGATTTGGATGTTGTTTCCCCAAATGCTAAAATGAGTTGCTCACACAAACTTTCGAAAGAAGCTAGCATCCGAGCTGGGTTGGTGTGTAGCCAACGCTGTGCATCACCTTTTAGTTTGGTAACGAACAACATCCGTAGGCAGTCATCATTTAAATTGTATATTTGGCCTATGTTTTTGAGGTGATCCACCCAATTACGTGCGCAAATATTTCCTTCGAAATCAATTGCAGATTCTCTGGCATATGATAGTGAAACTGCTGATCCAGCCCTGATAAATGGCGTCTCTCTCTGGTTTCCGTCAGCGTTGCCACCTAGTTCGTTTCCGACAGCGATCGTTGAGATGTTTGCATTGACAACGTTGCCACTCAGTAAATTTTCCATTGGGCTTGCAGGGCTGCCTAAAATGTAACGGTTGCCAACTGTCCGCTCTTGTTGTATGTGTGTGGCGGCGCGCGTCTCTTCTTGTTGATGTATAGGTGTGTCGGCGCATGTCTCTTCTTGTTGTTGTATATGTGTGACGCCGCATGTCTCTTCCTGTTGTTGTATATGTGTGACGCCGCATGTCTCTTCTTGTTGCTGAATGTGTGTGGTGGTGCGCATCTCTTCTAACTGTTGTTGTTGTATTGCGCCACGCGCTTCTGCCCGTTGCAAAGCGTTTTGCTGCGTAATAAGCGCTGCCCTTAGTTGCGTGATGATTCTGAGAAGTTCATTTTGATCTGGAATATTCTCGGAAACGCCTTCCTGTGACGATTGCTTTGTAATTTCAGGATTGGTGCCGGGCTGATCTTCTTCTTCTGGTACTTGGCCTCGTTGTTCAGGCGTTATTTGCCCTAGACGAGCCATTAATTCGGCTTTATTACCTTGGGTTGGTAAACCCAACGCCGAAAGCCACCTTTTAATTGGGTGACTGTAAGTTTGTTGAGATCGGCTTGGTCCATTTTGTAGGTTTGTAGGTTTGACCACTTCTGAATTTGTGGAAGGCAAATTAGTTCACTCACGTTGTACTTCTTCTTTATTTGACACGCTAACACAGAATGCCTCTCTTCGTCTTAAAGTTAGTTTTACATTGGTTTAACATAAGCTTAACATATTCATCGTGTTGTATAAGTATCGATGTACATAGGCTTAACATAGTCATTGTGTTATGTAAGTATCGATATACATAGGCTTAACATAGTTATCGTGTTTTATAAGTATCGATGTACAGTGTGACCCTCTACCAGCCTACTACACAAGGTGTTCTTCTCGGCACTGCCCTTATAAATGTTTGCCATTTGAGCATGAATTATAAGGCACGTGCACTGATCGATCCAGGATCAGAGGCTACGTTCATCTCCGAACAGATGTTTAACATCATAAAGCTGGCTTAAATCAAGCTATCTCAGCCAATCCACAAAAGTTGTGTCACTTCCAAATTGGCTCCCCGATCACTCCCAGGTTACAGCTACAAACTGCAGCCTTTGTACTTCTCCAATTGGCAGGTAACCTTCCATCCTACTCAATTTCCAAGTATCTTCTGAAGGACCTGCCAAACCTCCAACTCGCTGTTCCGCATTTCCACCAGAGCTCTCAAATAGACGTGCTCTTAGGAGCCGACTTACTTCCATCCATTATAAAGAGTGGCTCTGTGTCCAAAATCTGTGGAACTCTGCTCGGTCAAGAGACCATATTCGGCTGGGTCCTCACAGGACCAGTAGCCAGATCAAATCATTCGACCGTTTCATCCTTCACCACAAGGATCAAGATCAGCAAAGAGCAAAGGCTTGATGATCTTCTCACCAAGTTTTGGGTTGTGGAAGATCTACCAGCCAAGCTGGTAAAAGTTTCTGATTCAGCGTGTGAAAACAACTTTCTCCGCACCACATCTAGAACTAAAGAGGTCAGATATGTCGTTACTCTCCCATTCAAGAATCCTGAAACTTTCGAATTAGGACATTCAAGGTCCATCGCACTCGCTCAGTTTCTCAGAAACGAATGTCGTTTATAGACAAAATTTCCTTTAAAAGAGCAGTACGACTCCATTATTCAGGAGTATTTAGATTTAGGCCATATGAGGCCGGTCTCTCCGAGTAACGACTGCAACAATTTTTATCTCCCTCATCATGCTGTTTTCAAACCTGAGAGCCACTACAAAAGTTCGCGTTGTTTTCAACAGCTTCACTCCGTCCTCCAATGGAAAGAGCTTGAACGATATCCTACATTCAGGACCCGTTCTCCAATCCGATCTGACCATGCAGATCTTGAAATGGCGTTTTTTCCGTTTTGTTTTCAATGCCGACATCACAAAGATGTACCGGCAGATACTCTTTCACACGAGTCACACGCCATTTCAACTTATCCTCTTCAGGAACCCAAATGGCGAAGTTTGTGACTACAAACTCAACACAGTCACTTTCGGAGTTAACTGTGCTCCATTCTTGGCCATTTGGGTTCTTCAACAGCTTTCCCAGGATGTTAGCACACATTTTCCTCTCGCCAGCGACTTCATATCCAACTACATGTACGTAGACGATGTCCTTGCTGGCGCGCATTCCATTGAGAGCTCTTGAGACAGCTGGCTTTCCTTTAAGAAAGTGGACCTCCAACCACAAAGATGTGCTGGCTAATATCCCCAAGGACCATCTACTAAACGCCGATTTTCTCGAACTAGAGGAAGCGAGCTTAGCAAAGACTCTAGGTATACGCTGGCAAACGCATACGGATGAGTTCCTCTTTGCCCCCTCCGAAGCAGATGTGAGACAGTCTTACACTAAACGTGAAGTTCTATCTCACATCGCTAAATTATTTGATCCAGCAGGCTGGCTGGCACCATTCGTGGTCCGTGGCAAAATTTTCATGCAGGAGATATGGCTGCAAAATCTTGGATGGGATGAAGCGTTGCCACAAGAACTTGCCTATCCAGCTACTCATCCCTCCATAGGATTCGGATCCCAAGATGGGTCCAATATACTCCTTTAGCTAAGCTCCAAATCCATGGTTTCTGCGACGCATCTCAGCGCGCCTACGGAGTAGCTATTTACATCCGTGTTGAGATCCAATACAACGCGTCAAACCATCTCCTTGTTGCCAAGAGCAGTAGCTCCTGTAAAGACCATCTCCTTGCCTCGATTAGAACTTTGCGGCGCATTACTATATTCAGAAGCTCGCCGAGTTATCAGTCAATAGCTACGAAGAGTACTATTGGACTGATTCCACAATTGTGTTAGCCTGGCTTAATAAGCCTCCATGTCAATGGACGACTTTCGTGGCTAACAGAGTAGCTAAGATAACTCAGCTCACGAGTTCAGGCAAATGATCCCACGTCAGATCTGAGCACAACTCTGCCGATCTGGTCAGTAGAGGTGTCTCGTCAAAGGCCCTCATTGGTAACAGTCTCTGGTGGTATGGACCCGATTGGTTGATCCTTCCAGCAGAACAATGGCCTGTTGCGATCAATATCGCTCACGAAACAGACGAAGAACTTCGTCCTGTTAAATGCAACGTAACCAAGTTGCCAGAGCACTGCGGGTAATGGCTTACGTATACCGCTTTATTCAAAGGTATCGTAAGCCTGATCTTAAGCTCTCTCCAGATGTCAGAAGCTCTGAACTCTCCAACGTTCAAGATCTGCTCATCTGGAATACCCATCAGATTGCAAGGAGTAGCGACATCATTCATTTAAATCCTTTCATTGGCGCCACTGGATTCTTTAAGTTATGATGAACGGCACCCGCTCATCCTTCCGTACTCATGTACTTTCTCACACCTTCTTGTCCGTTTTACTCATCGCATCTCCCTCCATGGTGGAAATCAATTAATGATGCGTCTTATTAGATCGCGCTACTGGATTCCAAAGCTCCGAACTTTAGTGAAAGCCACCATCAATTCCTGTCGAGTTTGCATCCTTCATCGAAAGAAGTTGTAAACTCAACTCATGGGTACACATCCCTCCGCGAGAGTTTCCTTTTCTCGACCTTTCACCCACACGGGACTGGATTTCGCTGGTCCTTTCGAAATCTTTGTATGTTTCAACACAAAGGCCATACATTTAGAATCAACCTCGGATCTAACAACCGAGAAATTTCTTGCAGCCTTCGCGCGATTTGTCGCGAGGCGTGGCTGCCCCCACAACGTCTACTCCGAAATCAAGAAGACGCTGTATCCATCATCAACCGATGGCAGCGACTGCATTGCTCTGCATCAACAGTTTTGCTTCCTCAAAGAGTTGCACAAACGCCCCAAATGGCAACTCCCAACGAGAAACCTCCAAGTCGGCGATATGGTGGTTGTCAAAGAAGACAATCTTCCAGACAACGAATGGCGTCTGCGCCGAATCCACGCTACATACCCTGGCGCTGATGACATAGTCCGCGTGGTGGACATCCTCACCACCCGTGGCGTTTCAAAAGGCCAATAGCAAAATTAGTCCTGCTTCCTTTAGAGGACAGAGTCCAGACAGCCTCCTAAGCTTTTGTTGTCCATCAGTGGATATATGTTCTCCAAATACTAATCCACATATCCACCTTCTTCTTTCCAGATTAGTAAGATGGCACCACCCAAGGCACACACACACCACCGACACCCAAAGGAGTGAACTCCTTTAGATGCCGTGTATGCAGAGGAGTCCATGCCCTGAAGAAGTGCCAGAGATTCCTGCGTCTGGCTGCGGAGAAGCGTCTTCGGGCAGTGTTGATCAACAAATACTGCCCGAACTGTCTCGCCCATGAACACTCGAAGAGTTCATGTTGCAGTGGCGGCACCTGTCGTACATGCGGCGAGGGCCAGCACACGCTTCTCCACCTTCCAATCACCTCCCAACCCGAGATGCAGGAGATACAGGCAACCTTGCCATCCGTGACGCCTCTTCCACCTTCGGAGTCCCTGGCGATGTCCCCCTCTGTGGCGATCAGTATGATGCCGACCGCCATAGTCAACCTGGCCGACAAGATCTTCGAGGTGCGTGTGCTGTCAAGATCACCCTTCCACTATGCATTCTATGCATTCTTGCAACGTCGATCGTAAGCATCTGAACAAAAAGTGAAAATTACATTTGGCCCGAGCACTTCTTGACTCTGGGTCACAAACTAACTTCGTAACTGAAGATTTAGCTCAACGCTTACAGATCCGCAAAGAAGACTCATGTATAAACTTACTTGGTATTGGCGCAGCCAATTCTCAAGTCAAGAATAAAATACATACGGTGGTGAAGTCGCGAATAACTGGTAGTAAGTTCTCGTTTGATTTTTGGGTACTAAAATCAATTTCTGGGTATCACCCAGACCAGTCATTCAACGTCAGCGACTGGAAAATCCCAAAGAACCTACCACTAGCAGAGTCCTTTTTCGAGTTGTTATTCGTCCGTGAAATAATGCAAGGTCCGGAGTATCCGATTCTGCAAAAACCCTTCTTGGCTGGGTTGTAGCTGGAAAATATGCTCCAAAGAGTCCAGCTCCCAAGGTACCTCGTCAATGTTAAGTTGCCAAGAAGAATTGCTTGTTTCGATATATAACACGCTGCAGAAGTTTTGGTCACTAGAGGAATTGCCCTCTACTAGTAAAATATGGTCGCCAGAGCAACAGCTCTATGAAGACCACTACAGGAAGACTACTCAGTTTTTGTCCTCGGGTCGCTTTGAAGTTACACTGCCGTTTAAATCAGACCCAAACGTTTTCGTCAACTCGTTCGAGGTTGCAAAACGGCGTTTCTTGTCGCTTGAAAAAAGACCAACTCGTGACCAAGGCTTGAAGAAAATGTATCTCGAATTTATGGAAGAGTATCTCGCCTTAGGTCATACTCCGCACTACGTTATTCCCCATCAGTGCGTTCTGAGACCTGAGAGTACATGAACAAAACTCCGTGTGGTGTTTGACGCATCCTGTAAGACGTCCACACACGTGTCTCTTAACGACATTCTGATGGTGGGGCCTACAATTCAAGAAGACTTCTACTCAACTATTCTTCGCTTCAGGTTACATCGTTTCCCTTTGACAGCTGATGTCAAGAAGATGTATCGCCAAGTAATGGTGATTGAAGCGGATAGGCCATTCCAATTAATAGTGTGGAGACGAGATCTATCTGAGTCCTTGAGATTATATAAGCTCAACACCGTTACTTATGGTACTGGTCCAGCCCCTTTTCTGGCCATTAGAGTCTTTACATAGGATGAGTGAAGCCGTAAGAGGATCACTCCCTAGAGCTTCTGAAGTTATTCGGTCCGACTTTTATATCAATGACATGTTAACTGGTGCAGCATGCGTAGATGAACTTAAGACAATTAAGTCTGAAGTGACTTAGGTTCTTCAAATAACAGGTTTTGAATTCAGCAAGTGGTTTTCAAAACCACATGAGGTCACTGCATCTGAAAGCACAATTAAACCGATAACTATCTCGGATTCAGATTCAACTAAGGCTCTAGGTATATCATGGACTCCTAGCAAAGATGCCTTAAAGTTCAAAATTGACCCCTCTGTCATGGTTCTCCGACAAAAAAGGAACATATGGTCGGTGACATCGAAGCTGTTAAGTCCAATTGTCATTCGAGGCAAGATACTATTGCAGGAGTTATGGCTTAATAAGTTTGACTGGGATGAGTCTATTCAACAGCAGTTGTAAACAGCATGGAATAAATTGAAGGAAACATTGTCGAGAGTGGAAGAAATCTCCATACTTCGATATGTGTTCACTAATCCGATGTCTCCAATACAATTACATGATTTCGCCAACGTATCTATGAGAGCCTACGGTGCTTGCGTCTATATTCGTAGCAAAACTGTTGAAGGTTACAAGGTTTCGTTGTTGACTTCAAAGTCAAAAGTAGCGCCGCTCAAGACGAAAACACTTCCTAGACTTGAGTTCTAGCAAATCTTTGCCACAGAATCAAGCCATTATTGAACATAAATATCGAACGAATCGTTTACTGGTCGGATTCAGAAGTTACTCTTCACTGGATCCGATCTCTTCCTTTGTCGTTGGCGACGTCCGTTACGAACAGAGTGGCTGACATTCAGGAGTGGTCCAAAGAAGCTACATGGCGACATGTACCGCAGTTGTAGTTTCAAGAGGTTGTGACATTGACGGAGTCAATCTGGTTTGGTGCACCTTCATTTTTAAAGAACGAACATGAAGATTGGCCGGATAATCCGCACCTAGAGCTGTCAAGGGAGATGATGGAGCTGGAGAAGAGAAAAACAGCGGTTGGAGTGGTCGCAGCCGTAGTTAAATCGGATCTAGTGGACGTCATCGAGGGATTGTCGTCTCACCTCAAACTGCTAAGAGTATTTGTTTATATGTTCCGCTTCATAGCTAAATCTAAAAATAGGAATGCCCAATTTGAAAAGATTCCGTCACCAACGGAATATAAAGAAGCCTTTTTGAAAATTATCGAAGTTGTTCAATATCACGAATTTTATGATGACACTAAAAGAGTGCGCAAGGGATCCATGCTTGACCCTTGTCTTCAGCGATTAAATCCATTTATTCACGAAGACAAGGAACTTGATGTATGTTTTCGTTGTGGAGAGTTGAGGGCGACTAGCAAATGCTCCTATATCGTATGATGCCAAGTTTCCATTGTTGATGACTAAACGAGCACTTGTCAGTATACTTCGGGAGCGTATTTGGATTGTTAACGCTCAGGAGGTCTGCAGTCAGACAGTTCGTTTGTGCATTAGATCTTTCAATTGCAAACCGCGACTTCTGACTCAAATAATGGGGAATTTACCCGCAGACCGACTCCGTGCTCTCCGCCACTTTGACATTTGTGTACACGACACTTAAAATCCGAGGTAGGCCCCCTTATAAGTCTTACAAATTCGCGGCCACTAGGACCAATCAGCCAGGACCCCAGCGATGGAGAGGCCCTAAGACCAGGGCACCTGCTGACAGGCGGGTCGCTACTCGCCCCACCAGCATTCCGGACCCCACTCCAGACGGGTCTCAATTGCTTGCGGCGATGGCGACTTGTCTCGTCAGTCAGGCAACTGTTCTGGCAGCGATGGTCCCGCGAATATGTCCTGGTCTTTCAAATCGGGGGTAAGCAGCAGCAGCAGCCCAACATCAAAGAGGGCACTCTCGTCGTCGTCGCAGAAGACAATCTTCCACGGCAACACGCAGGGCAGGACGGTATGGTCAGGGTCGTCGACCTTAGGACCAGCGAAGGGCGAATGTTCAGACGGGCCATTCACAAACTGGCTCCGTTACCGATTGCTTGATGTCTTACAGGCCTTCAACGGGGCCGGTGTTAAATTAAGTTAGTCTAATAAAAAGATAAAAACTTGAAGTGTAGTGTAAATTAGCTTAGGCCGGAGCGGGAGCTCAATAAAGTTCTCTCTTCGTTGTTTTGAATTCGCTCGAAGTACTTGTAAAATATAATTTGAATCGAACGCACGCATTTTTCGTTTTCGGCCAGAATTACAGCCACCACAGTTTTTCGGTAACAAATAGTTAATTAGATAAACTAATCAAATTTTTCATATATAATATATTGTGAAATTTGTTGCACTTCCTTATGTCATTCGAACAAAATTAATCGAAGGTCATAAAAATTAATATATGGACGTAAAATTACTTAACAAATTGTAATAGATTACAGTCGCGCAAAACGCGACAGTGGGATACCCTTCGACCTATGGTCCCGTGTAGTTTAATTTGTTAAATTCATACACATATGCATATGCTTTGAAATTAATCCCGACAGATGGCGCTCGCGCTCGCCCGTCTCCCTTGTTAGCTGACAGAAGCACTTGGTTTTATGCTCATACTTTCTTAAATAACTTCTGTGTTTATTGTTCGATTGGATTGTAATTTGGGGACTACGTAGATATTTCATTTAGCTTAGTATATGTTTAAGTCAGAAAGTTGTATCTTATATACAGCGCTTACAAATTAAGTTCAAAAATTAAATTATTGATTTGTGGGGGCGGTGGGCGTGGCACCTAACATTTGAAATAAACTTCATCTGCTTATAGTACACAGGAGTCTTCCTGCCAAGTTTGGTAACTCTAGCTTTTATAATAGCTGAGATCTGTGCGTTCACACAGACAGACGGACAGACAGACAGACATGGCTCAATCGACTCGGCTTGTGATCCTGAGCAAGAATATATATACTTTATGGGGTCTCCCACGCCTCCTTATGCCTGTTACATACATTTGCACAAAGTTAGTATACCCTTTTTTGACCATTTTCAATGGTCGAAGGGTATAATCAGCCAATCACGTCAGAATTTAAACCTAACCTTAAACTTCCAAAATTTTTAATTTTTTTTTAACATTGGATTAGGGTGTATTTAAATATAATATGAAAAAAGCTTTTCTATGGGTATACCCCATTTTGAGCATTGTTTTATCAATATTCGCAATAGATTCATATGAGTAATGTTTTTTGGCTTCACAACTGTATTTAAACTAATAAAAAACATAAATCAAATATGTGATTCTACATATTTGCATAAATGCCGTAATAAATTATCCAAAAAATTCAAAATTTTGGAAGTTTTTCAAAATTTTTTTAGGTTAGGTTGAAATTCAGACGTGATTGACTGGTTTTAACATTGGATTCGGATTTGGAAGGTCTAAAAACATATAGAAACATTATCGCATGCGCAGATCACGTTTATATATCTTTTGGGGGATATCCAAAGCTTTTTCAGTTTTCTGAAGTTAGGTCGAAATCCAGACGTGATGGAGAATTTCTGACCACAGATTCGGATTCAACGACCCAAAATCAGATCATGACACTTTTTATACCCTTCGACCATTGAAAATGGTCGCAGATCAAGTTTATTTCAAATATTAGGTGCCACGCCCACCGCCCCCACAAATCAATAATTTAATTTTTGAACTCAATTTTAACATATACTAAGGTGAATGAAATATGTACGTAGTGTCCAAATAACAATCCGATCGAACAATAAACACAGAAGTTATTTAAGAAAGTATGAGCATCAAACCAAGTGCTTCTGTCAGCTGTTTGCATTAATTGTAAAGCATGTGCATATGCATATGTGTATGAATTTAACAAAGTAAACTACTCGGGAACATAGGTCGAAGGGTATCCCACTGTCTCGTTTTGCGCGACTGTTGCTCTCGTTTTTTGTCGGGTTGTGTTATTATTATTTTAAATACATTTAAATTTGTATATTTCTAAAAATAAATAAATATTTGAAACGAACCACGTTGTGTTAGGTACTCCTCCTCGTTTTCAGTTGAGCTCCCTATTCCATTAGACGGCAATGAGAAATTTATCAGAAGTAGCAAAATCAAGCCAAGCTTGGATAGTAAATGACTTTGTAATGAGACCATTGTTATACGTAAATCCAAAATGCAGAGTTTGTAATCTTCACTTCAATTCTGAAATTTTGAGATTCAAATTATCAAATGATATTTAAACATATAAAAGTTCATTATGTTTATTATGTTATCGATCATTGTTGGATAACATTTTATTATAATAATATAAGTTTATTATGTTCTCGATCGTTGTTGGATAACATGTTATTATAATAATCTAAGTTTCTACATATAAGTTATGTGTCATCCGTCTATTTCATATAGAAGGCTAACCCAAAGGAATAACTATACTTGTAGTTAAATCTGATGTTTCTGTATTTTCATCAGATTGTATTTGTACTAAGTCAAGCTACAACATATAAAGCCCAAAAAGTATTGTGATTTCTTTCGGATTTCTTTAAAATATATAAAAAAAAACACCAGCTATAAACAATAAGGTGTGTGGTAATTTAATTGATAGGTTAACTAGTGTAAAGGCACCCGAAAAAGCTTCCCAGTGGATTGTGTGGCAACCGAACCTCAGTAGGTGAACAGTAAGTAACCAGAAAGGAACAATACGATACCCGTCCACTTGCAGATGTCGCAAATAATCACAAATAATTGGTTAAAAGTCTATATTAAAATAATATCAATTTCCTTCACAAATTACATGAAGCACACTACAACACATACAACACCCTCTAGAACACACGTCCTTATGGTTAATCACTTCCTCCCTATAATGCAAGAATCACAACTTCGAATATGAGCCGCGCCCACTTCAGGAGTGCAGTGTCAAGCGCTTGAATGGAAACCTGGATAGAATCGTGTCAATTCTTCAGCAGATGCTAGTTGAGGCTTCACTGGTGACAGTATTTAAAGCAGGATCTATTGCGACTGATGGGTATGCCGCGGAGGCGTCGCTCACTTGACTGCGTTGCATGAGCACATGGAAGTGTATAGAGAGCTCGCCAGCTGGCGAAGACATGATTGGTTCCACTTGTTGGAATACAACAGCAGCGTGGCTATAAATGCTCAAAGAACTTATGCTGTGCTTTGTAATTGTCATTTATTGGCAACTTAACGGGCAACTAGACGCGCAGGCTGCCAATAACTGGGGTACAATCAGGTACTAATAGAGCTGGTCTACGATGAGTAAACTCTGGGTGCCTGATGCATGGGTATGCTCAGTCGGAAAAGCATTGGCCTTGAGGCGCTGACGTGAAAGGCTTTTAAGCCTCACTTTATGTGGTGAGGAGTTATGGCATCCTTCTAGTTTATACTATATATCTGACTATCCCAAAGGAATAACTATAATTGAATCTAATTTTTGTGTATTTTCATCAGTTTCTATTTGTACTAACTCAAGCTTGTTTATTCAAATTTCAAATTTTAAACTAAAACAATGAAAACCTTAAAAATATTGTGATTTCTTTAGAATTTTCCTAATATAGAACAAACAACAATCCTTGTATACATGTATAACACTTATTGTGATCGACTTTAGGTCAGCGAGGTAATGTAAAAGTATTGTTTGTCAGTAGCAATCAAAGTCATATAGTATTGAAGTGCTATTTTTTTTATTTTTATTTTTAAAGTCGGCTATAGCAGTCGGCTATAGCAGTCGACTATTTAACAATTACAATTAAAATTAGAATTTTATTTTTACATTTAATTTAATTCAAATTTAAACTGGAGTAAATAAAATTTAACTGATCCAGCATTTGCTGCCAGTGATTGAGGAAAACCTAGAAAACCCCAATCAGATCAGGAAAGTTAGGTATTAATAGACTTAAAATTATTAAAAATTAAACGGTTAGAAATTTAGACATGCCCAAAAAATTTAACGGTTAGGGGGGCGATATAGCAAACGAGCTAACCAGATCATCACTATCAATATCACCATGTATAAAGTTATGAATAAAGACTACACCAAGCATGGTTCTACTGTTAGACAAAGATGGTAGATTAAGTAACTTAAGCCTAGGGAGTCTTGCATTTACATCCCAATTAAGGCCACGTAAGGCAAAGATTACAAAGTTCTTTTGTACAGATTCAATGCGGTGCTTAAGAACAGAGTATTGAGGACACCAAAAGCATGAACCATACTCGAGGATGGACGAACGAGTGAGGTATAGATTTGTTAAATAAGGATCGTCAAACTCCTTATCTCTTTTTCTATTTCATTCAAATCGGCCAACAATATCATACAAATTTTATAGGAGCAATCAGTCAGATATATTTAGATTTTCATAAATATATTAGCATTTGTCTAGCTGAAAATGAACAGATGATCAATATTATTCGATTCTGTGCACATAAACATAAATATATAAAAGTCAAAATATGATATGATATAAATCCTTTACCATGAAGAATAAAATAAGAAAATTATCTTAGTTTCTTTTTATGTAGGTCAAAATAGAAGTTTATATTGTTAAAGTCTGAATAAAATACCCCAAAATGGATCATCATCTTAGAATTAGAAAGTGTCAGTGGTAAGTAGTTACGGGTAATTCTACAAGGAACAGAGGTGTCATCATTGATAACGTTAATGATAAATGATACATATCATGCTGAGTTCTACGACTGGTAAATCAAGTAATAGATATTGGATGATGGGATCTCTTGAATTTAAGCTATGCAAGGTCTCGCAAGGCACAAAAAATAGAACAGGTAATTGTAAACTGCTGCGGACAATGATACGTTCTCTAGAATTGGAAGAATGAGGATCAAATAATGATCGAATTAAGAAGCGTCAGACTCTATCTTAATGAAACTTGGCAGACATGCTTCTTACTGCTGAAGGCTGTATACAAGTCGAAACGGGATGTCACCGATATATCGAATATTTGTCAAGATATTGTAACCAAATTGACTGCATCGCACTTTTTCTATATATAAATAATATGCATATGAAATTTCATCATAATCGGACCACGGGTATTTTGTATAAAGATTTTAGTATTGACTTTAAAAATAACTTTACTTATCGGTACCAACAAAAGTGAGACATAATACTGAATAAACACAATACCATTAAATTCAGCACTATTATATATAACCACTATTGTCATGATCGGAAGAGATACGGGATACGATTTCGAATGTTACCTCGCCTCCTTATTTGATATTATTGTAATTTCAGATTAAATTTAATTATATTTTTATACTGCCCCACTGACTCAAGTCGATACATTAAATAGAACAAGAAATATGTTTAGTTGACATTAAATGGGTAAATAAAGAAGTTTGGAGCCTCTCAATATACAGTCTGTCACACTTTACACATATGTATATAACATTAACATGTACATTTGAGTAAAGAATTACTTGACAGACTGTATGTTATCCGATACACAAAATCTTTTGAGTTTGTTAAAATCCCTACGGTGGAGCTTGTTAGAATCCCTGACGATAAGTTTTGACAACTTTCACAAGTACATTTTGTAGGACTCTAGATGGACATGAAATTAAAATATTCCACCATTAATAATTTAATTTTAATTCATAATAATAACAGAATACTGCACATTATTATGAGTATAAATGTAGGTATCTATGTATGTATGTATTTACATACACAGGCACGTATGGATTTGGGATACACATTTTATGAGATACACACATGCACATGCATATGTTACAACAAACTTATACATATTAATATTAATAAAAATATTAGGTCGGATGCAAACATAGAACAAAATATTATAATCAATTTGAAATTTCGTACAGTCAAATGCAGTTACAACATTTAAAATTGAGATTCAACACAATTTTTCAAACAGTCTATGTGAAAATCAATATCAATACTAACACTGTTTTTCTGTTTCAATATGACTCGATACACCAATTAACAGTTGCACATGTCTATATTTTTGTTCTTTTCGGTTTCAACTTTTAAGGAGATTGATTAAACATTTATTAATTGTTGATCCAACATTTTTATGTAATTGCCAAGAAAAGAATCCGACGACCTGAAATGTCCTAAAAATTCCAAAACACAGCAGAGCTCGTTTATTCTCGGACATGAAATGCATCGAAGAAACTTCGATTTCAGATAACATGGTGTGCAAGTCATGTTATCGATAACGTATCGATATTTAAATATTAACACTTGTGAATAAATGCGTTGGAAAAATACTAAACAAAAACAAAGGTTAACGGGAAACTGCTTCCTTAGAGTTACATTTGCTATATGAACATATATACATATATACCATGTATGGACATACACATATACTTTACGTTTTAAATTAAACACTCATTTTTATTTTCAAGAATTGAGAGATACGTATGTCCATACATACATATGCAGAGAATGTTAGCCCAGGCTACACTTAGAATAGAGAATAAACTACATATAGTCTGTCAAATAACGCTTTACACAAATCTACATTGTAAAGTGTTACTTGACTATGTATGTATGTATGTAAGTACATACATATGCAGAGAATGTTAACCCAGGGAACACTTTTAGAATATGGAATAAACTATATACGATTTCATTCATGGTAAAATACAAAACTTATTTATGCATGTATGTATGTATGTGCATACTTATATAAATACACTTCAACATGTGTATGTATGTATATGTCCACACACGAGGGACAAAAGCCGAACCAAAACCCGATGCTGGTCTTCAATTAAAGGAGTATGCAGAGATAATTCGTGTTTTGCTTGTCAAGGCGCAGTGGAAACGGATAACTTAGTTCAATTTTTATCGTGGGCCCGTGCAGTTCATCAATAAAACTTGAGGAGTGAAAGAGACATTTCACACGTCAAGAACTGAAATTAAATGCTTGTGTAATAACCCGATAACAGATAAATCACAACTTAATTACTTGAAATCATTTTATTAATGTAAGTAAGAATTTTAGGTTAATTTAATCGTTCAAGAATTTGAATTTAAATTTAATACACACAGTTAGCTTTATACATAGATATGTACATTTGTATATATAAATAGTTGTAGCAGATAAGATTACATACTATACTCTTGAACTTAAGTGTTTGTATTCTAATAACAGTATAACAAAATTTATTAATTATATTCCACTATTCAAAGACAGAATTTATACTAATAAAGAACCCGTCGAAATGTTGTGCGCAGGCTTAGAAATTAATACATACAGACTAGAGTTCTGCATGAATGAATTTATTTCAGGGCAACAGTGCTGTACAGAATTATACTGTACTCTTTTTTTACTTAAAACTCACCACACAATAATTGAATTCAAGCGAAATGTGTACTATTTATTTAAAATGAGTACACTATAAAATGAATAACTTCGCAATAAATTACTTTGCAATGAGTACAATTACCAATAAGCAAAGAACGAAATGAGAGGAGATGAAACCCTTTCACTTATTCTATATTGTCATCATTTTTTGTACTTATTATTCACCACACAATAACTGAATTCAAGCGAAGTGTACTATTTATTTAAAATAATTGCATGATTGAGAATTAGGAAAATGAGTACACTAAAATATTAATAACTAAACTCTTTCACTTATTCTGTAAGTGTGTAGCAGAGGGTAGGGAACTATGTACCACCTATTTGTTTTATCATGGCATAAACGTAAAAGCGCTACATGCGTTGGACAATATTAATTTATACATTATACACTGTGACTGTCACTAAAATACTTTACTCAAAACAATGTACTCACTATCAAATGAATTGGTATAATAATTCAGAAGTCAAGTCATCATCTGTAAGTGAGTACACCAAAAAGTGTGCTTCTTATTTCATGAATGGTTCATTTTGCGCTTTGAATACATTCATGCAGGAGTCTAATACAGACTCACACATATTTCAACCCAAATCGACACATGCGTAGAAAATATGTATGTACATTATACAATATACAATTTCAAATTATTGTAAATGTTTTAAAACATGTAACATGGCTACTATATGCATACATTTAAAATTATAAAAAACAAGTTGTTTGAATAATGCATTTGTGCGCCGATAATATCGATACACTAAACTATTAATATCAGCAAGCCTCTATCACTAAGCATCGAACATATATTGCTCACCAAAGAGAGCCGAACGCTCACTCGTGAAACACTTTGGGCCGGGGCGTCATAATAAACCGAAGAACACTCGGCCGCTACTTTTCGCTGTTTGAGTACTCTATAAGTTCGATTAGTGCCTCTATGGTGTCATTTATGGATAGTTTTACAGGTCCATTCCACAAAAAAAGGGGAAAAACATGAGTAAAAAAAAAAAATATATATAAAATAAAAAAAAAAAAATTGTTAAAATAAAAAAAAAAAAAAAAAAAAAAAAAAAAAAGAAAAAAATAAAAAAAATAATTAATGAATTTAAAAAAAAAAAAAAAAAAAAAAAAAAAAAATTAAAAAAAGAGAGGGGAGAGAGGACAAGGAAAAATAAAATTAGGGGGGGAGGGGAAGAAGAAAAGAAAAAGTAAATCATGGATAGTTGATTACAATTTGGTTCTATAATCGCACATAAGAAGTTTAAAACATGTGTAATCTATTTTTTTATTTTTATAAAATAGTACTAAAAAAAAATTTAAAATAAAAAAACGGGAAATATAAAAAGAAAAATATAATATTATAATACGAAGAAAAAAAAAATTTAAAAAAAAAAAAAAAAAAAAAAAAGTATAATTAACAGGGGGGGCGGAAAGCGCCAAAATAATAAAAAGGTAAGGTTAAAAGAAAAAAAAAAATTAATAAAAAAAAAAAAAAAAAAAATTTTTAAATCCCGTTGCCTTTTTCAGATCGATGATACAAGTTATAAATGTACTGACGTCATTCAAAGTGATGACGAGGCTGCTATAGGTGTTGGTGCAGCCTGCCTTCTTTACCCGCCCTTCCATGATTTCCTTTCGGCGACGTTCATAGGAAATCCCTAAACAAGTCAGCTGATATGCAAGCTCAGCCCATTTTCATCCAAAGAAACATTTTATTATTTTAGTTAAACATTATAAACATAATTCATTTATTTATAATTAGGATAAATAGAGTTAATTGTTCTTAGCATGATGCTATGAGAAAGTAGTGCAATAGTGTTACAACAATTTATTCCTTTCTTTCTATTCATTCAGATTTTTACTTTTCATTTCAAATATTTATTTTCCATTCAGATATTAACTTTCGATTCAGATATTAAGAGTCTATTTTTTTGTTTCTTTTCAAATATAAAGTTTCAAAAAAAATAGGGCAATAAATTTATAATAGTGCATTTTCTCTTCATTAGTTTTTATCTTTTCTTTTTTAGTTTTACGATTTCAGCATTTTCTTTCTTTGTTTTAATAGATCTAAGTTATTAATATTTGGGCCAGTGAATTGAAATAATTAACTTAGCAAATCATATCATGTGCAATAACATTTTCTTCCACTTACACCGACAAGATCCTTGGTACCAAGTTGATGTACGGTGTGTGTTGCTGTTTATGTACAAAATAATAATATTTATGGCACACACATAATTATCAATCCACTGTTAAGGAGCTGATTATATATTTTTTTCTATATTTGTATTTCTTTTTACATGATCAGTTAAGCACACTGCATTGGCCTAGTTGCCAAAGAAAGTGTTTAAGAAACTTTATAAAAATGAAGAAGAAGACAAATTATTCAGCCTATTTTAGAAATTAATTTTAAGAACCTTTTAGATTTTTTTTTTCATATATAATATGAATGCTTAGAAATTAAAAACCAAATTTAATTCCTTTTAGCACTTTTAATTAAATTTAATTTTTTTAAGCACTCACATTAATTTTTAGCTTTTAATTTTACTTTCTTTGTTTTAGTATTTTTTTTTAGTAAATTGATTTTAAATTTTTAAGCATTCAAGTAAGGATGTATGCATGAGTTTAACAATTGGTCGTTTAGTGTGTGTGTGATATGTGTGTGTGTGTGATTGATTTTTACATGATTTAGATGTGTGTGTGTCATGTATGCATTATTTCATAATTAATTGTCACTATTCTGCGCCCCAAAGGTGTCAATGTCACTATAGATGATGGATTAAAGATGAGTGGCACCTCCGCCTGCCAACAATGTACGTTTGTGTGAACTTGCAGAAAACAACACAATTCGTTTATTCCACCAAGGGAAACAACCTAAGAATTTTGTAACAGACAATTATTATATGTACAGATTGCATATGAAATTATATTGTTACTTACGATTGTTTAAATCAGTGCCGCTTAACAGAGAGGTTATGTGTACGTGTGGCGTGCTTGCACACCTCATACAGAGTGCAGCGTTATCATACACAAAATATATAACTGACTGATGCGTCAGAATTACAAAATTTATCCGATTGATGTGGCAGGGCGCACGAACCTGACTCAAGCACGTGTGGTCTTGAGCCAGTGGCTGTGTTAAATATAATTAGAGTGCCGCTAGGGCGCTCCTTAGGGCTATTTAAACAAGTGCCTAGAGAAAACAAGGAAATTATAAGAGCTTGCCCAGCAATAAGTATCTGCTGTTAACAAAGTACTTACTTGGTACTAAAACTTGCTAAATTTCAGTGGATGATGGCTTTCAAAAGTCAGGAATATAAATTTTTCTCACTTTGAAATGTATAGAGGCAGGTCACGTTGGCTTGGCGTCAGATCAGAAAAAGAGATGGCCCAAGGGCTTAGATATGGCAAAGCTCAACTTTTTCTTCGATCGATATTATTGGTGCGATAGTTTGTTGAGAAAGGGCTAAGCTAGTCCCTAGAGACTTAATCAACACTAATATCGATATCTTAACGAGAGACCAGGGATGTACACTACAGCCACAAGTCATTTCGAAGATTCCTTGAAGCCAGGGAAATGACTTGAAGAACATTCAAAGAGGACATCCCGACGCTTTTACTGCTTTAGATCTTTCGCGTGATAAGTACCTAGCTCCCTTCCCTGCAGATCCTCCAATAAATAATAAGCTGATCCCAATTTCGCTTTTATCCTGGATTTGATCCACTGAAGATTTAACTTAGCATTAATTTGCTTAGCGAAGTTGCTTTGCGCGAAATTTCTTCGGAAGATTTCCTGCCCCACACGGTAGGACACTTCGCGTGAGCGCAAGTTATACTGCCTCTCATTAATTTCAAACGCTTTAGAGACATTTGCCTTTAGCTGCTTCCTTAATTCTACAAGCTGATCTTCTCGCGACAATATATCTTCAGCCTCTCCCAAAAGATGAAACTTGTTGAGGAGTTTATAAGAGCTGCCATGTGTTGCCATGTTAAAGCCATAAAGCGCGAAATAAGGAGAGCAACCTATGCTTTTGTGGTGAGCATTTCTCAGCGCGCAACTAATCGCGTGAATATGTCTATCCCTCTCATTATGACTATCCGATAGGGACGCACGAATACCAGCAATCAAAGAGCGATTGACGCGCTCGGACGCATTCGAACCCCCAATGACGTTAGCCAAGCATTAAAGTCTTTGCTTTTGAACTGAACGCCATTGTCACTAACAATGCATGAAGGAATGCCATAAGTCAAAAAGATTTGATTCTGGAGAAATTCCTGTATAGGTGCAGTAGTAAACTTTTTCAGAGGACACAGCCAATGGAACTTTGAAAAATGGTCCAAGACTATAAGAAGGCCTATGTTTCCATTTTTACTGCGCGGATACGGGCCGAGGATGTCGATGTATAAACGCTCGAAAGGCCTATCCGTCGTGGCCGCTTTACCCATCGGAGGTCTCAAAGTAACGTTTGGAGCTTTTGTGGCCTTGCACACGTCGCAATTTCGTACGTAATCCCTCACTTGAGTGACCATTCCGGGCCAAAAGAAATTATGCCCAATGAGCTCCAGAGTTTTGGCTATGCCACCATGAGCACTGGTCACAGTGTTATGCAAACTATTGATCACAGACTCGGTTAACGCTTGTGGAACCCAAAGTTTCCAAGTCAGCTGCTCACCAGCCGCTGTCCTTGACTTTGAAGTCAGGATAATTGCCATCAGGGCTGAAAGCCTCTTCGCGTAATTGACGATACTCCGAATCCTCAAAATGGGGAATCTAAGTGGATGACTGGATTGAGCACTTCTAGTGCTTCTACCTCATTTTGGTAAATTCGGGATAGTGCATCAGATACTACACTATCCTTCCGTCTATGATGACTAAGACTGAACTTGTAACCTTGCATGCGCATGGCCCACGTGGCTAATCTACCCTTGAGGTTTGGTTGACGCATCAGGCAGAGGAGACTCGCATGGTCTGTAATTATCTCAAATTCCTGCTGCTCGAGATAACAACGGAATTTTTCGATTGCCAGCACCGCAGCTAAGCATTCGCGTTCTGTGACGCTGTAGTTGCGTTGCGCAAAAATTGAGCTTCTTTGACATGAAGGCAACAGGCGCTCTTCATTGTCATCTGACAACTGAACCAATACTGCTCCCACGCCACAATCGCTAGCGTCGCAATGAACATAGAACTTCTTTTCAAAGTCAGGATTTTGTAGGACGGGTGCTGAAGTAATAACTTCCCTCAAGTTTGTAAAAGCGACTTGAGCTGCATCCGTCCACACAAACTTCTTTTTTGAAGATAGAAGTTCTGTTATCGGAAATACCAGCTCAGCAAAGTTCTTGATAAATCGCCTATACCACCCTACAAGACCTAGAAAACTCCGAGCCTGCTTCAACGTCTTTGGTGGTGGCCAGGAGTTGATGGCTTCCACTTTATTTGGATCCGTGGCGATGCCGCCATGCCCTATCAAATATCCCAAGTACCCCACCTGTGTAACGCAAAAGTGACTCTTTGAAATGTTCAACGTTAGATTAGCTCGGCGAAATTCGTCAGACAAACGAATCAGAACTGCTAAATGGGTATCGAAGTCTTCAGAGACTATGCAAATATCGTCTAAATATCCGAAAACGCACGTCTTGAGATCCGGTGGAATCAATTGATCCACTAATCGACACATCGTTTGAGGCGCGTTGCACAAACCGAAAGGCATAACGGTAAATTGGTACAACGGCCTACCAGGGACGGTAAATGCTGTGATAGCTTTGGCTTCCTCTGTGAGAGGTATCTGCCAAAAGGCATCCTTAAGGTCTAACTTGGTGATAATGTTAGCCTTAGGTAACCTCGAAAATATGCCGTCTATGTTTGGCAAAGGATATGCGTCTTTTCGGGTGCAGTCATTTATACGACGTGCATCAAGACAAAGTCGCACCTTCCCAGGTTTTATGACTAATCGCATTGGTGAGCTCCATGGGCTCTGTGACGGTTCAATGACACCATCTGCTAGCATTCTATCGACCTCTTGATACATAAGCTTCTCTACTCCAGGTGAAACTGGATAAAAGCGCTGTTTGATGGGCTTTGACGTGCCGACATCAATGTCATGACTCAAAAGTGACGTTTTTCCCAGCCCTTGCTCAGCATAATTTGGAAACAAATTGATGACTGCAGCGAGACGAGCTTTTTGAGATTCAGTCAAAGGGCATTGCTTCTCCTCTTCCTTATTAACCTCGCTTAATAAGCTCGGAGGACCAATGGCAGAAATAACTCCGGGAGCAAGGTCGAAAATTCTCCAGAAGTTTATACCTAAAATTACACGTTTACTAATGGATGGAATGACGTAAAAATCTATCTTTTTACAAATGCCGTTGTAGTTCACGTCAACGCAGAGAACGCCTGTAACTGAGTGGCTTTTCCCGTCTGCGGTTTTAACATGCGAAACAATCGGTTTGAAGTGTGGACAGTCTGCCCAACTCTTCCCAGCCAAATCAGCTCCGATACAGCTGATGTTAGCACCAGTGTCAAGAAGTCCTATTTCAGTCAGGTCTAAGAATGAAACAGCAGCATACAGGCGACCATCAGCCTGGTCGTTGACTATGGCTGCAATCAGCCGTTGTCGTGACTTTTTGACTATTGACCAGAAGTTACGCATACGCAACGTGCTGCGTTTGACTTTGCGACAAATAGAGGATATATCTCCGAAAATCCGGGAACGAACCCGCTCATAATGAGCTAGCCGCTCATGATAAGGACGAAACGGGCTCAAAGGTTGTAAGTCTGGTGAGTTTTGCGCGAGTGTCTTTTCTGAAGGAACAGACAACCGCTGGGGACAATCTGCCTCGACAGATTTCCCTATGACAGCGGGCTTTATTAACGGGCCCTTCGTCGGCTGTCGACAACGGGACCCACTTTCGGGTTTTCCGCCCTTTTAATGCAGGTCGGACACTGGGGCTTATAAAGGTCCTTGGCTCCGCACCCATAACAAAATATGCAGCGCTCTGCTAAACACATATCCCATGTGTGACCTGGTTTGTTGCAATTCCAACAAGTCAAAGGTTTTCTTGCCAACTGTACTGCTTCTACAGAAGCATTCTCTTCTGAATCTGATTGAGAGTCTTCTTCGGTTTCTAATGCCGCTACAGCTCTTTTAAAAACTTTAGGACCAACTGCGTTTTTAGCAGATCGACGAAATTCAACATCTCCTAAAAGGTTTTCTCGTTTATAAATCAACTGTCTGAGATGAGCGACTGAAGATACTGGCACAAAAAGTAACGCTTGCCGAATATCTGGCAATAAGTTACGCAGCAATTGCTGTGTTAATCGATATTCATCAAACGGTTCTACGAGACGAGAAGCAATTTTCATAATTGATTCGTAATACAGTTCAAAGGATTCTCCTTCTCGCTGTTTACGCGCACGGATTTCTTCCATGAGGATGTCATCATCCTTGAAATCCTGATAATGGCTTTTCAAGGACAAGCAAAACTCTTCCCAAGTGATCACCCTATTTTCTTTACGGAAGCGCCAGTACCATTCTCTGGCCTTTCCAGTGAGAAGGACGTGCAAATTTTTGCACAGCATCGGAAAATCTCCGCTAAGACAATCTTCAGTGAGAGCGCTAACTCGATATAAAAACTCTTGAACTGATGGACCCGTAGGTTCTCCATCATATTTCACTCCCCACCCTTGGATAAGTTGAGTTACCCTTTCAGGACTCAGCGTTGTAATAGAGCGCGCTTCGCTTCGCGAGAATGAGTTTGCTTGAGGCGAGCGAGACTGAACAGTATTGTTCGAAACTCTAGGTGGTGTCACATTAGCTTGAAGATGCACATTAGATAATTCCGTTTGAATGATACTTTCCATTCTTTCGAAAATTCTATTGTAATCGATTTCTACTTGTGGCTTTGATTGTGTATCTGTCACTTGAGAATTTTGTACATTACTTTGAGGTCGTGCTGTACCTCCCCTTCCTCGTCTACCTCGAGTAGGACGCTTGGTTGGCTGAGTGTCAGGATTGGATATATTGTCTTCACTTGAAGCATTTGATTTGTTCAATTGTGTTGATCTAGAATGAGACACAGGCCTACGCTGGCCTTTATACCTAGTATCGTGCACTCTCGCCTCCTCAGCTGTGACTATTGCTGAAGGACCTGGCATTGCATCTAAGATCAATTGAATACCTGCCGTGGACTCACAAATCGGACATTTCGGGGTGTCTCTGAGATAATTTTGAAGGCAATCACGATGAAACGCGTGACCACACTCAATTGTTACAACATTTGAGGATCCTG
This sequence comes from Zaprionus davidi, assembly GCA_018903715.1. NCBI lineage: Eukaryota > Metazoa > Arthropoda > Insecta > Diptera > Drosophilidae > Zaprionus > Zaprionus davidi. The sequence goes on from JAEIGL010000044.1 coordinate 83,464, forward strand.
TCATGTGTTCATCGCATAGAAGACAGAGACCTATCGGTGCCTATGGTTCTGGCACCATTAGATCGGTTTTAGGGCTGTGTGCAAGTAGCATGTTTGGTTGAGACGTAAGTTAGTTACGAAAAAAAAATCAAATCGGGTCACACACGAGATCAATGACAATGACAGGTCATATGCGACTTCCACGCATAGAATTCCCGCTGGTACTATGGAGTTGCCAATAGGTGTTGCTATTGCAAGAATTATACGTTAATATGTGCACACATAGGGGCATACGAATCTTATGGAAGCTGCTGAAGGTTATTCTTCGGACTTGCCAAATGAAATACAATTCCTCTCAGTTATTTCCATAAATCCCCTACCTTATGTGTTTTCTTCACCGATTCTAGCTTTTCTCGTTCGCATGAGGGATGAGTGCTGGCTGTTTTTTCCCAATACTCATTTTCCCATCAGCTTCCGTGAATTGCGACATCGGCTGCATGCTATGGATTCTTCAAACTCGGCTAAGAGGGATTAATTATAGCAACAACGATATAGATTCTAGGTGTTAATACTTATGAGATATACGAGCATCTTTTCTTATTGTTATATTTCTCCTGACTCTTCCTTTGAGTCTTTTAATAGTGAGATCCAAGTTTATCACACAATAGAATCGAACAAGTTTTATGATTCGTAAAATTCCCTCACGGATTGAAAGATGTCTGATGGATAACTGAAAGCACCTTTTATCTGACAGCCATATTCCAATCAGAGACCCTCACAACTCGTGTGAAACTCACAGACCGAAGCTTGCATATATCGCTATCACTCAGAGTATTTTGAAGCTTAGATTAAGCCGTTTCGCTACTGATGGAATTATTGCGAAGATCGACGTCTCTAAACTTTCTGTTGAGGCGCTATTTTGTAAAAATATAATTGCGTGCGCAATTAAAGATGTTATGTTTTTACACGCATAGCGGCCCCACGTTGGGCGCCATTTTTGTAAGATGTATTGGTAGTGCTAAAAGTTTTATATAAATTAACAGTTTGCATACATATGTAGAATTGCAGATTTTAATACGTGTTGTATTTGATGTTTAAATACAAACAAACAGATATTATGTATACATGAGGGCTATACATACGTATATAATATACGTATGTACAATCTTAATACATACATCTGCTATGTAACTGCTAGTGTCTCTTTTGCTTGTCAGAGGGGACCCTGGATGCGGCTAGTTATCATTCGGTTAGTGTGGTTCGATGACTAGAAAAGGTGCTAAGATAAATAGAGAACAATTTGTAGCTTTACAAAAAAAAATTTTAGTCCCGTTGCCTTTTTCAGATCGATGATACAAGTTATAAATTTACTGACGTCATTCAAATGATGACGAGGCTGCTATAGGTGTTGGTGCAGCCCGCCTTCTTTACCCGCCCTACCATGATTTCCTTTCGGCGACGTTAATAGGAAATCCCTAAACAAGTCAGCTGATATGCAAGCTCAGCCCATTTTCATCCAAAGAAACATATTATTGAATTTAGTTAAACATTATAAGCATAATTCATTTATTTATAATTATGATAAATAGAGTTAATGGTGTTAGTATGATCTATGAGAAAATAGTGCAATAGTGTTGCAACAATTTATTCTTCCTTTCTTTCTATTTAAATTCAGATATTTACTTTTCATTTCAGATATTTACTTTCAATTTAATCAGATATTACGAGTCCAAATTTTTGTTTCATTTTTCAAATATCAAGTTTCAAAAAATAGGACAATAAATTTATAATAGTGCATTTCCTTTTCATTAGTTTTTACTTTTCTTTTTAGTTTTACGATTTCAGCATTTTCTTTCTTTGTTTTAATAGATCTAAGTTACTAATATTTGAGCCAGTGAATTGAATATTTAACTTAGCAAATCATATCGTGTGCAATAAAATTTTCTTCCACTTACCCCGACAAGATCCTTGGTACCAAGTTGATGTACGGTGTGTGTTGCTGTATTGTTACAAGATAATAATATTTATGGCACACACATAATTATCAATTCACTGTTAAGGAGCTGATCATATAATTTTTTCTATATTTGTATTTCTTTATACGTGATCAGTTAAGCACACTGCATTGGCCTAGTTGCCAAAGAATGTGTTTTAAAAAACTTGACAAAAGTGAAGAGGAAGACAAATTATTCAGCCTATTTCAGAAATCAAATTTAAGAACCGTTTTGATTTTCTTTTTTCATATATATAATATGAATGCTTAGAAATTAAAAACCAAATTTAATTAATTTTAGCACTTATGTTAAATTTAATTTTTAATTTTTAAGCACTCACATTATATTTTTAGCTTTTAATTTTACTTTCTTTGTTTTAGTATTTTTTTAGTAAATTCAATTTAACTTTTTAAATATTCAATACGGATGTATGCATGAGTTTAACAATTGGTCTATTCGTTTAGTGTGAGTGTCATTGATTTTACATGATTTTTATGTGTTTGGTGGTATTATTTCATTTAATTAATTTTTCACGATTCACTTTCACTATTCTGCGCCCCAAAGGTGTCGATGAAACTATAGATGATGGATTAAAGATGAGTGGCACCTCCGCCGCCAACAATGTATGTTTGTGTGTACTAGCAGAAACAACACAATTCTTTTATTCCACCAAGGGAAACAACCTGAGAATTTTGATAACGAATAATTATTATATGCACAGATGGCATATGAAATTTTATTGCTACTTACGATTGTTTAGCGCAATGCCGCTTGACAGAGAGGTTATGTGTATGTGTGGCGTGCTTGCACACCTCATGCAGAGTGCAGCGTCACCATACACAAAAATATATATAACTGACTAATATGTCAGAATTACAATATTTATCCGATTAATGTGGCAGGGCGCACGAGCCCGACTCAAGCACGTGCTGTCTTGAGCCAGTGGCTGTGTTAAATATAATAGAGTGCCGCTAGGGCGCTCCTTAGGGCTATTCAAACAAGTGCCTAGAGAAAACAAGGAAATTATTAGGGCTTACCCAGCAATAAGTATCTGCTGTTAACAATGTACTTACTTGGTACTAAAACCAGCAAAACTTGTTAAATTTCCGTAGATGATGGCTTTCAAAAGTTAAGAATATAAATTTTTCTCACTTTGAAATGTATAGACGCAGACGTCAGACGAGAAATTTAGATGGACCAAGGGTTTAGATATAGCAAAGCTCAACTTTTTCTTCAATCGATATTATTGGTGCGATAGTTTGTTGAGAAAGGGCGAAGCTAGTCCCTAGAGACTTAATCAACACTAATATCGATATCTTAACGAAAGACCAGGGATGTACACTACACATGGGAAAGCTTAGATCTTAAAGGTCGCGTAGGGTGCAGGGTAGCAATTTCCGAGGCGCCACAATGTCACGATTGATCGTTACTAAAAAGAGATAACGATTTTCTATTCATTTAGTTTGCTCACGGAAACAAACAATCGGAAATCGGACTTATGGAAGGCTATATGCACTAAGCAATGAACACATAGAGACGTCAAACAGCTCTAAAGCTGTTTCCAGCTGATTTTTCGGACCTAGTACCCCAGGAAAGAAGAAGAATAGAACAGCTGTTCGACACTCAGTACAAACTGTGCATAGCATCAAAACTGCTTCAGTCGCACAACGACAGCGGAACGATAAGCATGCGTGTACTTCTTTGCGCTGTGCGATCGTTTCCATGTGTGCGTGTATGTATGCACGGCCCGCGTATGAATGTATGCGTTGCTAGTGAAGTTTGGCAATAGGCAAATGCTTCGGCCAGCGCGCTGGCAGCCTGAAGTCAATTTTGTGTTTCGGCGTCGAGAGCCTCGAGACAGGCACAGTGGCCAAAAATGGTTCTCTTGCAGCGAAAATTTTAAAACTTTTGTAAACATGTGTCTTGTTCTATGAGGATAATTTTATTTAGTAATTACATATTTATGTATTCCGAATTTTTTATTTTAGTTCATAAATTTTGTCAATATTGGTAAACTCATATACAAAAAAAAATATAATTATCACAACTTTTTTTTGATATTATAACTTTGCTCTACAAAATATAATATAATTATCAATTTTCAATCCCTCTTATCAAAAATTAAACATAAATACACATGTTTTCTGATACTAAAATTATTGCCGCCAAATAACCATTGTGGCTCACTGTAATTTGGTCTCTTAGCTCTCGAAGACAAAAACAAAAACAAACACCCAGTTGATTTCACGCTGGCCATCCCGTAGCTAAAAGTGCGCAGGGTGTGCGGTACAAGAAGGGCTCTCAACAGTCAGGGGCTCACGATTACCAAACATAAAAATTTTATTAATGCGGATATATTTCTAAAACTTAATTCCTTTGGTAAACACAAATATATTTATTAATTAATGTAATTTAAGTAGGAGTCCCTGATAAGTATTGTACAGGGGCCCGTAAAACCCTCACTACGGACCTGAGCCTCATTCTCTAGGCTCTCGGCGCCGAAATACAAAATTGACTTCAGGCTGCCAGCGCGCTGGCCAAACCATTTGCCTATTGCCAAACTTCACTAGCAACGCATACATTCATACGCGGGCCATGCATACACGCACACATGGAAACGATCGCACAGCGCAAAGAAGTACACGCATGCTTATCGTTCCGCTGTCGTTGTGCGACTGAAGCAGTTTTGATGCTATGCACAGTTTGTACTGAGTGTCGAACAGCTGTTCTGTTCTTCTTCTTTCCTGGGGTACTAGGTCCGACAAATCAGCTGGAAACAGCTTTAGAGCTGTTTGACGTCTCTATGTGTTCATTGCTTAGTGCTATATGTGTATTTTTTTCATATCTCTTCGAGTTTTATAACGATTTTGGCGCGTGTAAAACTTTAACCTCCCCCGCTCACATATATACAATGAATAATAAGCAATATAAATAATTGCTTTAAGATATATAATTTAAAAAATAGTATATTTTAGGGAAATTATAATGAATGTATCGATTTTATTTGAATCTTATTATTACACAACAAAAAAGAAGAAGTGTCATGATCTGGGTATGCGGCATATGCAGTTATATGTATTTTGGGTCGCTGAATTCGAATCCCGGGTCAGAAATTCTCTATCACGCCTGAATATCGACCTAACATCAAAACACTGAAAAATCTTTGGATATCCTCCAAAAGATATAGAATCGTGATCTGGGCATGCGATATATGTTTTATCATGTATTTTATCATTCTAAGTCCGAATCCGAAGTCAAAATTTACATAGCACGTCTGAGTTTCGACTTAACTTCAAAAAACTCGAAAAATTTTCGAAGCCCCAAAAAATAATGGCGGGTCATGATCCGGCCCAGATCACGATTTTTGAGGTTAGGTCGAAATCCAGACGTGATGGAGAATTTCTGACGCCGGATTCGGATTCAGCGACCCAAAATACATATAACTGCATATGCCGCATACCCAGATTATGACACTTTTTTATTTGTGGGGGTGTGTTATTGATTTATTTTATTTATTTAATATCAACAGTTGACTTAAGAAAGAGTTTTAAGAGTTATTGATGTATAGAGTTAAATTAAATAATTCGATTTAAAATTAAAATAAAAAATTTTGAATACATAAATATGTAATTACTAAATAAAATTATCCTCATATAACCAGCCACATATTTTCAAAACTTTTAAAATTTTCGGTGCAAGATAACCATTTTTGGCCACTGTGTCTGTCTTTCGCCTCTCGACGCCGAAACACAAAATTGACTTCAGGCTGCCAACGCGCTGGCCGAAGCATTTGCCTATTGGCAATTTACACAAGCAACGCATACATTCATATACGAGCTTGTGCATACATAGCATACATACGTACATCGAAACGATGGCTAACGCAAAGAAATATGCCCATGCTCATCGTTTCGCTGTCATTGTGCGACTGACTTGATGCCGCTGTTTGCTGTTTGAGTACTCTATATGTTCGATGCTTAGTGATTACAATATAAGTACACTATTTACACTAGAGGTGGGAAAACATTGATGTCATAGGACATCGATGTTTTCAAAGAAAAATGAAAAAAAAAAACTTTTTAATTTTTTAAAGACAAAACAATACCTAAACTTTATTAAGGGCATTGTTTTTGTTTAGGAACAGTAATTGATCTACCACTTTTGCAGACAGTCTCGTTCGCCTGTCGGAGATCAGCTGGCCCGCCTTGCTGAATATGTACGTACTCACAAGACAAAGCCCGGTAATATAAACTATTGCATACGAGAGTTTTCAACACTCTGTCTTCAGTACTCATCTAGTATTTTAGTATTCAGAACTCGAGGTGGAACAACGATGTTAGCAAAAATGACATCGATGTTACCGATGATTGGAAAACATCGATGACATTGATGTTGGCATCGATATTTCCCTACCTCTAATTTACATATTCAGATATTCACATTCAATTGCAACAACTATTGCATAAAAAATGTGATATATATTATATATTAGGCTAAGATTACAAAAAAAAAACAATAAGAACATAAGTTAAAGTTGTGTTTTAAATTTAAGCGAGAAGAATGTAAGAATGTGTATGTGCTGGTTTGATCTGAGTATTAATTATTTGATTTCGTTTGTTAGGATCTCACTTAATATTTACTAAAGCTCAAAAATGGCTTTGGTTTATCGCCATTCAACGCATCCGATAAATACGAGATACTCTAGATTGGCGGCCAAGCGATGGTTATTTAACTTAAAATTGATAATTGGATACGATAATAAATACAGACAAAAAGTAAATTCAATAATTATAAAGAATGCAAAAGGTCTTTCTTTGACTAATTCCTTTTATGATAAATGCACTACTAATTGTATACTACAATCAATATTAATTTCTCTAGTTTAGTCTACTATACAAACAAGAATAGGGAGTGTAAATGTACTTTTATACATGTATTTACTTTATTATTTTATAATACATACATAGCACCTGAGCTGATTTATTTTTGTTGTTTCATTGTTAAAGGGAGAGTTAGGGTTTCATAGTGAATATACCCTATAAACCATTATAAATGGTAAAAGAAGATCAACTTGCAAATGCAAATGTATGTAACAGGCAGAAGGAGGCGTAGGGCGGTCCCCTAAAAATATATATATATATATAGATCAAGTTTATTTAACATTTTGCATATTCCAGATATTATGAGCATAATAACTAGTGTGTGTGTCCAGCTCTGTCGAGAATAATAGTTTCTTGTGTCAAAAATGTTCAATGTCAAAAATGTGTAGAGACATTTTATTTTATTTTAATTTTTCGTTTAATATAAATAATGTTGTCTTTTTATTGTTGATAATACTGACATACATATTGATATGCATTTTTGAATTAAAAAAACGCTTTAAACTAAACCGAAGTCTTTAATTTTCTAACGGAAAGTCTAAATTTTAAGTTTTTTTTTCAGTGTGTAAAGTGTTTCTTGACATTCTTTTTCTTACTCAGCTTTTCATTGTTGCAGCTTATAATTTTTGAACTTATCGATAACTATCGTAACTACGATACCACACTTTGTACAATTATTTCTACCATAAAAGGTACAAAAAGCCGTGGCAGACCCAATTATATAATGGTAAATTGTATATATAATTTAGATTGATCTGCTGATGGTGTACAAAAATCATCATGTTGAATTTGGTGTCTCTAGATTTCACAATAGATAAGCTCAGCACGTTTATATATGGTAGAAGGGCAGACGAGCATGGCTTAAGATCAAGAATATATGCTTTTTATGGGGTCTGTCATTAGCCTGCTACATATTTCTTTCGGAATAATGCAAAATCGAAACTCAATTAATCCATTATTGCCGGTTGAACATTTAATAGTTATTAAATTGCTGAAATTAGTTATTGGCACAGATGGACGCACTGTGTATATATACTTAACTTCTGCGGGCACTTGGTAACAATTAAGATTTAATTTTTGAGAGCACCTGCAATATATTTAATTGTTATCTATCATATATATTTGCATGCCTTTTTCAAGAAATAAATATAAATAATTCTAACACTAATTGTTTTCAAAAAGTATCGCGAATTTTCGCGGGTTACGAATAAATGAATTTAGATTTTTTTGTTTTGTTATGTTGGTACACTTTTCCCGAACAACTATACCAAGTTTCAAGTGTATAGCATTTTTTGTTTGGTTGTGAGACGCATAAGTGTTATAAGTGTTTTCGGTACTCGCCGATTTTTTGCTATCGAAAAATATGGAACAAAGGATTTGCATAAAAAAAATTTAATAATGTACGTAACCCACGAAAGTTCAAAATTCGAAACTTTTTGAACACACCTCGTAAATCATTTCTATTATTTTACCTATCACAAATATATAGCTGATGCTGCAATTTTAATTGGCAACCGTTTACATTATATGATATACATATACATACATATATATGCACATGGATAGATATCTGTAAACATATAAATATATGTATAATATACATATATATATATATATATACGATAGAATATATATATATATATATATATATATATATATATATATATATGTATACACATATGTATTTCTATATGTATACGTGTACATATCAATAATTGGAAAAGATGTTTGGCAATCTCAGCTCGGTGAGTATGACTTCGCTGTTAAAATAGTATATTCTACAAAATGGAATAGATAATAAGATACTCTTCGTTCAATTTTGGAGAACTTCAGCAAACTTTTGTTATAATTTCCAACACCAGTCTCTTGACTTGACTACTTGACTCACTGTATGTGTGAAGAGTAAGTCTTTACTCAAATACACATATTAATGTAATGTACATATGTGTAAAGAGTTACTTGACAAACTGTATATACATGTCGAGCCACGACAATATCCAGGGAATGCCTTTGCCATTGGCAAATATACAACGAACAAATGAAGGGCTGAATGATGATGGTTTTATTTAATAATACAGATTGCAAGGCATTATAAGACTTTAACCTTATATCTAGTTCCAAGTCTACATATGCAGTTCCGTTTCTCTCACTCTTGGATATCGCCAGAAGAACTGCTCTGACGCGCCAAGCATAGCTTAATTCTCAGTTAAATAGGTGTGACCAATTACTTCAACGATAAAAACGCACACAATAAAATACTAAATCTAAGTGCCCTCTATCGGTGACGAATTACTTAACCACTAAGCATCTAACATATAGACACTAAGCAATGAACACATAGAGACGTCAAACAGCTCTAAAGCTGTTTCCAGCTGATTTTTCGGACCTAGTACCCCAGGAAAGAAGAAGAACAGAACAGCTGTTCGACACTCAGTACAAACTGTGCTGCTTAGTGATGTTAGCGAAGTTTGGAAAACATCGATGACATCGAAGTTGGCATTGATGTTTCCCCACCTCTATTGACAGATCTCCATAAGATGGTTTTAAATCTCTCATATAGAACATATAGAGTACTCAAACAGCGGAAAATACTCATCTGATGCAATGCAGAGACTGGGACCCCTGAACACGAAGTGTTTCAAGAGTGAGCGATCGGCTTTGTTCGGTAGAAATCGAGAGAAGCGCACATCGGCATCAAGTCAGTCGCACAACGACAGCGGAACGATGAGTACGGGTGCATTTCTTTGCGCTCTGCGATCGTTTCAATGTGTGCGTGAATGTATGCACGGCCTGCGTATGAATGTATGCGTTGCTAGTGAAGTTTGGCAATAGGTAAATGCTTCGGCCAGCGCGCTGGCAGCCTGAAGTCAATTTTCTGTTTCGGCGTCGAGAGCCTAGAGAATGAGGCTCAGGTCCGTAGTGAGGGTTTTACGGGCCCCTGTACAATACTTATCAGGGACTCCTACTTAAATTACATTAATTAATAAATATATTTGTGTGTACCAAAGGAATTAAATTTTTCAAATATATCCGCATTAATAACATTTTTATGTTTGGTAACAGTGATCCCCTGACTGTTGAGAGCCCTTCTGTACCGCACACCCTGCACACTTTTAGCTACGGGCCTGGCCAGCGTGAAATCAACTGTGTGTTTGTTTTTGTCATCGAGAGCTAAGAGACCGAATTACAGTGAGCTACAATGGTTATTTGGCGGCAATAATTTCAGCATCAGAAAACATATGTATTTATGTTTAATTTTTCAGAAGAGGGATTGAAAATTGATAATTATATTATATTTTGTAGAGCAAAGTTATAATATCAAAAAAAAGTTGTGGTAATTATATTTTTTTTTGTACATGAGTTTACCAATATTGAAAAAATATATGAATTAAAATAAAAAATTCGGAATACATAAATATGTAATTACTAAATAATATTATCCTCATAGAACAAGACACATGTTTTCAAAAGTTTTAAAATTTTCGCGCAAAAAAACCATTTTTGGACACTGTGCCTGTCCCTAGGCTCTCGACGCCGAAACAGAAAATTGACTTCAGGCTGCCAGCGCGCTGGCCGAAGCATTTGCCTATTGCCAAACTTCACTAGCAACGCATACATTCATACGCAGGCCGTGGATACATACACGCACCCATGCACCCATGCTCATCGTTGCGCTGTCGTTGTGCGACTGAGTTGATGCCGCTGTGCGCTTTTCGCGGTTTCAAACGAAGAGAGCCGATCGCTCACTTGTAAAACACTTCGTGTTCAGGGGTCCCAGTCTCCGCAGTGCATCAGATGAGTATTTTCCGCTGTTTGAGTACTCTATATGTTCGATGCTTAGTGGTCAAACAGCTCTAAAGCTGTTTCCAGCTGATTTTTCGGACCTAGTACCCCAGGAAAGAAGAAGAACAGAACAGCTGTTCGACACTCAGTACAAACTGTGCATAGCATCAAAACTGCTTTAGTCGCACAACGACAGCGGAACGATAAGCATGCGTGTACTTCTTTGCGCTGTGCGATCGTTTCAATGTGTGCGTGTATGTATGCACGGCCCGCGTATGAATGCATGCGTTGCTAGTGAAGTTTGACAATAGGCAAATACTTCGGCCAGCGCGCTGGCAGCCTGAAGTCAATTTTGTGTTTCGGCGTATAGAGCCTCGAGACAGGCACAGTGGCCAAAAATGGCTATCTTGCAGCAAAAATTTTAAAAGTTTTTAAAACATGTGTCTTGTTCTATGAGGATAATTTTATTTAGTAATTACATATTTATGTATTCCGAATTTTTTATTTTAGTTCATAAATTTTGTCAATATTGGTAAACTCATATACAAAAAAAAATATAATTATCACAACTTTTTTTTGATATTATAACTTTGCTCTACAAAATATAATATAATTATCAATTTTCAATTCCTCTTCTTAAAATTTAAACATAAATACACAGAGACCGAATTACAGTGAGCCACAATGGTTATTTGGCGGCAATCATTTTAGCATCAGAAAATGCTAAAATGATTGCCGCCAAATAACCATTGTGGCTCACTGTAATTCGGTCTCTTAGGTCTCGAAGACAAAAACAAAAACAAACACCCAGTTGATTTCACGCTGGCCAGGCCCGTAGCTAAAAGTGCGCAGGGTGTGCGGTACAAGAAGGGCTCTCAACAGTCAGGGGCTCACGGATACCAAACATAAAAATGTTATTAATGCGGATATATTTCTAAAATTTAATTCCTTTGGTAAACACAAATATATTTATTAATTAATGCAATTTAAGTAGGAGTCCTTGATAAGTATTGTACTGGGGCCCGTAAAACCCTCACTACGGACCTGAGCCTCATTCTCTAGGCTCTCGACGCCGAAACACAAAATTGACTTCAGGCTGCCAGCACGCTGGCCGAAGCATTTGCCCATTGCCAAACTTCACTAGCAACGCATGCATTCATACGCGGGCCGTGCATACATACACGCACACATGGAAACGATCGCACAGCGCAAAGAAGTACACGCATGCTTATCGTTCTGCTGTCGTTGTGCGACTGAAGCAGTTTTGATGCTATGCACTGTTTGTACTGAGTGCCGAACAGCTGTTCTGTTCTTCTTCTTTCCTGGGGTACTAGGTCCCCAGCTCAGCTGGAAACAGCTTTAGAGCTGTTTGACGTCTCTATGTGTTCATTGCTTAGTGATATAGAGTACTCAAACAGCGAAAAGTAGCGGTCGAGTGGTTTTGGTGGATTATGACCCCCCCCGCGAAGTGTTATACGAAGTGTTATATGAGTGAGCATTTCAGTTCTCTTTGGTGAGCAATCCAGAAACAGCAAACAGCGGCATGAAGTCAGTCGCACAACAACAGCGAAACGATAAGCATGCGCGTACTTCTTTGCGCTGTGCGATCGTTTCCATGTGTGCGTGTATGTATGCACAGCCATGTGTGCGAGTATGTATGCACAGCGTATGAATGTATGCGTTGCTAGTGAAGTTTGGCAATAGGGAAATGCTTCGGCCAGCGCGCTGGCTGAAGTCAATTTTGAGTTTCGGCGTCGAGAGCCTAGAGACACCAAGTGGACAAAAATGGTTATCTTGCAGCGAAAATTTTAAAACTTTTGAAAACATGTGACTTGTTCTAAGAGAATAATTTTATTTAGTAATTACATATTTATGTATTCCGAATTTTTTATTTTAATTCATAAATTTTGTCAATATTGGTAAACTCATAAACTCATATACAAAAAAAATTATAATTGTCACAACTTTTTTTTTATATTATAATTTTGCTCTACAAAATATAATATAATTATGAATTTTCAATTCATGTTCTCAAAAATTAAACATAAATACACATGTTTTCTGATGCTAAAATATTGCTGGCAAATAACCATTTTGGTTCACTGTAATTCGGTCTCTTAGCTCTCGATGACAAAGACAAAAACAAACACACAGTTGATTTCACGCTGGCCAGGCCCGTAGCTAAAGGTGTGCAGGGTGTGCGGTACAACAAGGGCTCTCAACAGTCAGGGGCTCACGGATACCAAACATAAAAATGTTATTAATGCGGATATATTTGTAAAATTTAATTCCTTTGGTAAACACAAATATATTTATTAATTAATGTAATTTAAGTAGGAGTCCCTGATAAGTATTGCAGAGGGGCCCGTAAAACCCTCACTACGGCCCTGTGCCTCAGTCTCTAGGCTCTCGATGCCGAAACACAAAATTGACTTCAGGCTGCCAGCGCGCTGGCCGAAGCATTTGCCTATTGCCAAACTTCACAAGCAACGCATACATTCATATACGAGCTTGTGCATACATAGCACACATACATCGAAACGATGGCTAGCGCAAAAAAATGTGCCCATGCTCATCCTTCCCTGTCATTGTGCGACTGACTTGATGCCGCTGTTTGCTGTTTCTGGATTGCTCACCAAAGAGAACTGAAATGCTCACTCATATAACACTTCGCCGGGGGGTCATAATCCACCAAAACCACTCGACCGCTATTTTTCGCTGTTTGAGTACTCTATATGTTAGATGCTTAGTGACTTAACTAACTATCGATAGCCAAATTTTCCGTTCATGTTTAAGAAATCGTTTAGGTCAGGTCACACTCGACTGTAGCTGTCGTGCTTAATTAGACTTTGGCGGGGGTATCTTATACTAAGTTGTACTCCGTTGTAGATTTCGTCACTTCTTTCCTTTATTAGATAAATTGTATACTAATAATAAATTTGCAATTCATTATTCAATTTTTTTAGAAGATATGTGTAAAGATTTTACCGTTAGTCATCTTGAATGTCGTAGCACTAGGAAATGGAAATTTCTTGAATGAGCTTAGACACGATTTTTCCGTACCGATAATTCCGGAGAGCCATAAGTTTGCAAAGGGAGAAGATCGAACGACGGCGATCAACAACGGTCTAGTTGCCGATGAAAGTGTAGGAGTCGGTGAGGTGTTTGTGCCGAAAACCTTTCCACTTAGCTCGCAGGAACCGTCGTGCGAGCAACTGCGCGCCATGTGGATGTGAGTTACGTTTTTGTATGCTATATATACTCATGTTTATTTAATCGGATCAAATGTTTTTGTACATAGCTTCTCCAAGCGACAGTCTCGAGCAGCTGAAATAACAAATGAAATACCCACATATAGCGACCCGTTTACATATAATGTTTGGGAACCCCTATATGCAAACTCCAGGGCGCAAGGAGTGTAAGATATATACATCCATAAAAATATCTAAATGTCTTAACTGTTTAACTATATATTTTATTTAGATTGCGAATGATGGCTAGAGAACGTAGCCGATCTCCTGTGTTTGGTCGTGTTGTTAGCCGAGAACCAATTATTCCACAACGATCATCATTTGAACTCCGCCCCGTAAATATCCCCCCAAAACTTGTCTCGTCAGCAACCACTGCGTCGCCTCGTCGATCGAGTAAGAATCGACATATGGGCTCGTCAATGAGCTTACATGCACAAAACACGGCAGCCGGTCAAGGAAGTTTTCAAAAACTCAAGGAACTTATCTGGACAGAACGAGTGAAGGAATTGACGCAGCAACGTAAAACTGAGGAATTGGCAGCACGCGCAGCCATGCTAAAGGAAATTTCAAATGGAAAGAAGTAAGATCAATTTAAAAAAACCAGAACGTACCACTTTCGGGTCCTATCTCCTCCGATCGATATTTTACTATAATGCTCCTAAATTGAATAATATTATTTGAATTCATTGACAGCTGCACATAATAAGTGCAGATGAAGTAAAATTACTTGCCTACATTTTGTACATTATTCCGGTAGCCAGTGTGACCGTTTTAACATACTTAGCTTTGACAGAATTTTATCCCTTTTTTTTGTGGGCGGGCGGAAATATAAAAAAACTATATATAAAAATACTGTATTGGCTGAGTTCTTAGCGTTGCGCACTTCTAGAACAGAGTGGTTTGGGGTCAACTCCCGTCTATGCAGTTTGTATAATTTTTTAAATATATTAAAACTGTTAATATTGTCTCTGTTGTTTTATTAAAAGCGTAAATTTCGTAAGCTAAAAAATTGATTTTCATTTGTTTCGCTTGCTTAAATCATTTTTTGAGTTACATCAGGTTTTTGAGTTACATTAGGTTTCTGTAAAAATAAATGAACTATTTTCAGCATACCGGCTCCTTACAATGCTCATCTGGAAAAAACCGTGGATGCAATAATGATGGATGAGAATCGGAGCCCAGACCCAATGGTTAATAATTATTTGAAATATGACCGCATGTCCATTGCCAATCGACAAATTTTCGATGAGAGCAATACAAATAAGGATGCAGGTCCGAGAATTATTGCTGGCCGTACATCGACTCGTCGAATTGGCAACAGATATGGATCCTATTCCTCTGCCATGTCAACTACAAGAACACTAAAGGACACATTACATAAAGCTGGTATCGGTAAAACTGTTAAACAAAAGTTTCGGACGATCGATATGAATGACGGTAGACCAGTTCAGGCCAGTATAGGCATATCACGGACATATCCCATTCAACAATCGAATTTTCGAGAAAGGAATCGTTCTCTTTTAAAAGAGGTAATGTAATTTGTCCCGATAATGTTGTTTTATCAGTTTTGGACGGACGTCACGTCGATACCTTTACATAGGTATTTAGTTCATAATGGACAGAACTTTTAGCGTTGTCTGGTGTAAAAATGAAATGAATGTATTTTTAGAATTTTCCAAGGGAATACATTCAACGGAACACTCGAAAATGAAGTAAATCTGATCTAACTGAAAACCCATGTACACCTTTAACATCAATCAAATATGACTCGAAGACCACTGCCAGTGGATTCTACTCTACAAATAATGACTCCACGAAAAACAACAATAAAAAATTTAATTTATACGATTATGATTACAATTAATTAAATGATGTTCTTCAAACTATATATTATATATTTCGTATATTTCCATTGGTTTAATTAACTTAATTATTTTTAACTCGATTTGTTACGAACCCCATTGTGTATTCATATTATAGAATGAAGATCGTTATCATGATACTACGTATAACAGGAGAAACGGTTGTCAATTGAAATTAGTGATCGACGTTGCTATACACATATTTCAAGGTATATTTATTTTTTATTGTGTTAATATTTAAACATTAATTTAACTTTAGGATTAGCTACCATGAGTATTATTTTTTAAAAAGTATTTATATTTACTGTATATAATAATGTATTTTATTTGCAAATAGTTCAAAATCACATGTTACAATTTTTGTTGAGTAATATAAAAATAAAAAAAAGAGAGCAATAGTCGCGCAAAACGCGACAGTGGGATACCCTTCGACCTATGTTCCCGTGTAGTTTAATTTGTTAAATTCATATACATATGACAGATGGCGCTCGCGCTTCGCGCTCGCCCGCCTCCCTTGTTAGCTGACAGAAGCACTTGGTTTTATGCTCATAGTTTCTTAAATAACTTCTGTGATTATTGTCCGATCGGATTGTAATTTGGAGACTACCTAGATATTTCATTATATTATATTATATGTTAAAGTCAGAAAGTTGAATCTTTTATACACGCTTACAAATCGAGTTCAAAAATTAAATTATTGATTTGTGGGGGTGGTGGGTGTGGCACCTAACATTTGAAATAAACTTGATCTGCGCCGAGTACATAGGAACCTTCATTCCAAATTTGCTGTGTCTAGCATTTATAATAGCTGAGATCTGTGTGTTCATCTGGTCAGACGGACATCCGGACAGACATGGCTCAATCGACTCGGCTTGTGATCCTGAGCAAGAATATATATACTTTGTGGGGTCTGCCACGTGTCCTTCTGCCTGTTACATACATTTGCACAAAGTTAGTATACCCTTTTTTGACCATTTTCAATGGTCGAAGGGTATGAAAAACAAATGCTTCCAGTAAAAAACAATCAACAATTATTCAAAAGGAATGCAAGAGGTGCAATAATCCTTGGGTAAATGTAGCAAAGTCTGTTTATATTATATGTATGTATACATGTAAGCAGGAATAAAGCATGTAATTCACTAATTACATTGTCACGTACTCTAAACGTAGTTAAAAATATTTTATTATTTACATATTTCAAATTTAGTATTTTCGCATTGAAATTTGCTGCATACAACTTAAATATTTGCCAGTACGAATATGATCAAACTGTGCTTAAATCTTCAAACTTGTTAACTAAGTAATCATAACACATTATCAAGGTGCGATTTATCAACAAATTAATAGTTACAAGTTTTGTTAAGTTCATTTCAATTAAGTTTTCTATGTTTTTTAAGCCAAATCATTTATATACATGATCAATAAAAGCTAATTTAACATATCGAACCTAAATACATTACTTATGTTACCTACTTCTGTAATGAACATGTTTTTATAATAATGAAACTACAAGTGATAAAATAAATAGAAGATACTTCATCAATTAATGTGTACTTGACAAATTGTATATTCAAATCAGATTACGAAATTGAGTATAATACTAAAAACTGAAATTTCTGTAAAAGTCGGAATTGAAATTACAAAGAAACAATTTCTATAATGAATGCCTGACTCTACTATCGTACATAATCCTTATTTAATATTTATACTCTATCGTGCACGATTATCACTTTATAAAGATATATATTATTCATACCTCTTAATATATATTTAATGGTGTTCTGTATATCAAGGAAAGCAAGCAGTTGACAATAAAAAATTAGTAGTAAGTTCCCTGACAATAAATAAATATTTTTAAAATATATAGACATATATATATATACTATATTCCAACTTAATTGTGTAATAATAATCGCAAGTTGTCTACGCATGGTTAAAGTTTTAGGAAAACAAAATAAAAAAACAAACAAAACACAAACAAATTTTTAATTAAATGAAAATAATGGACAATAATGTATTTTAAAGAATGTGGGTATCAACTAGTTACTGTGGATCATATTGTAAATTGTAATGTATATTTTAAATCGGAAAATATAAATAAAAATAAAAACAAATAAAGAAAAACACAGTCAAGCTTTAGTATTTATTTAAGTTGTGACTTAAATACATCGCAAAACGATTGCATATTACGAGATTGCGCTCCAAGATTGGTAATAAAGCAGATCGGACTATGGTATAAAGCATCCATACATAACTTATATGGTTTGAATTGTCCGTTTTCCCACTAAAATTATTTAATAAAAAACTCTTTCAAATAGCGACGGGGCGTGACTAAATAAATACAGTAGTTAACGCAGATCAAATAACTGAGATAACTCATTCTAATAATAATATTATATTATTATGATTAATGCATTTTTTTATTATATTACTATAAATGGTATTATATAATAACATATATATTATATAGTTAAGCCCTGTCTCCAGATAAAATAAATTTAGACTGAAAATCCATACAAAATCAATGTCGGCTGACTAAATTTTAGCAACAAAATATTTTTTCAATCTCTAGCAAGTAATAAATATTTTAATAAAATATCGATAATTTAGAATGATGGCACTAAGCAATGAACACATAGAGACGTCAAACAGCTCTAAAGCTGTTTCCAGCTGATTTTTGGACCTAGTACCCCAGGAAAGAAGAAGAACAGAACAGCTGTTCGACACTCAGTACAAACTCTGCATAGCATCAAAACTGCTTCAGTCGCACAACGACAGCGGAACGATAAGCATGCGTGTACTTCTTTGCGCTGTGCGATCGTTTCCATGTGTGCGTGTATGTATGCACGTCCCGCGTATGAACGTATGCGTTGCTAGTGAAGTTTGGCAATAGGCAAATGCTTCGGCCAGCGCGCTGGCAGCCTGAAGTCAATTTTGTGTTTCGGCGTCGAGAGCCTAGAGACAGAGGCACAGGGCCGTAGTGAGGGTTTTACGGCCCCTGTGCAATACTTATCAGGGACTCCTACTTAAATTACATTAATTAATAAATATATTTGTGTTTACCAAAGGAATTAAATTTTACAAATATATCCGCATTAATAACATTTTTATGTTTGGTATCCGAGCCCTTGAGAGCCCTTGTTGTACCGCACACCCTGCACACTTTTAGCTACGGGCCTGGCCAGCGTGAAATCAACTGTGTTTGTTTTTGTCTTTGTCATCGAGAGCTAAGAGACCGAATTACAGTGAACCAAAATGGTTATTTGGCGGCAATATTTTAGCATCAGAAAACATGTGTATTTATGTTGAATTTTTGAGAACATGGATTGAAAATTCATAATTATATTATATTTTATAAACCAAAATTATAATATAAAAAAAAGTTGTGACAATTAAAATTTTTTTTGTATATGAGTTTATGAGTCTACCAATATTGACAAAATTTATGAATTAAAATACAAAATTCTGAATACATAAATATGTAATTACTAAATAAAATGATCCTCATAGAACAAGTCACATGTTTTCAAAAGTTTTAAAATTTTCGCTGCAAGATAACCATTTTTGTCCACTGTGTCTGTCTCTAGGCTCTCGACGCCGAAACACAAAATTGACTTCAGGCTGCCAGCGCGCTGGCCGAAGCATTTGCCTATTGCCAAACTTCACTAGCAACGCATACATTCATACGCGGGCCGTGCATACATACACGCACACATGGAAACGATCGCACAGCGCAAAGAAGTACACGCATGCTTATCGTTCCGCTGTCGTTGTGCGACTGAAGCAGTTTTGATGCTATGCACAGTTTGGACTGAGTGTCGAACAGCTGTTCTGTTCTTCTTCTTTCCTGGGGTACTAGGTCCAAAAATCAGCTGGAAACAGCTTTAGAGCTGTTTGACGTCTCTATGTGTTCATTGCTTAGTGGTGATGGGATTCAAAAAAGTTATTTAAGCAATCGAAACAATTGAAAATCAATTGTTTCGCTTACGAAATGTACGCTTTCAATTCACCAACAGAGACAATATTATTAGTTTTAATAGATTTTAAAAAAAGTTTTCACAAAGTCCCTTGTTTAAATAACTTTTTGAGTCCCATCGATATGAGTCCAATCGATATTTTTATTACGTTATTTATTAGGTGCTGGAGTTTGAAAATATATTTCGCTAGCTAAAATTTAGTCAGCCGACTTTGATTATGTATGAATTTTCAGCCCAAAATTTATATTTAGTTTAACTGGAAACATCCCTTATGCATTTGTGGTTAACTAGATAAGGCAAGTACTTTAGATATTTACCGGCATACTGAGAGTAACTATTTTCTTAGGTTTTGAAGTTATTAAAATAAATTAACTATTTTTAGCATACCGGATCCGTACAATGCTCATCTGGAAAAACCCGTGGATACAACAATGATTGATGAGTATCGGAGCCCCGACCCAATTGACAATAATTATTTGAACTATGACGTCATGTCCATTGGCAATTGTCAAATTTTCGATGAGAGCAATAAAAATAAGGATGCTGATCCGTGAATTATTTGTGGCCGTACATCCACTCGTCGAATTGGCAAAAAAGTGTCAACACTTTTAGATAAACAATCATTCTGGAAAAATTGAAGAATTGTATACAAAATACAATACAAAATATCAACACAATTGCCCCCACCAATTATTATTCATCTAGGCTTTTATGTACGAGTACATACTATAATTAGAAAACCAGTAATAAAAGCAACAGTCGCGCGACAGGCGACAGTGGGTTACCCTTCGACCGATGTTCTGGTGTAGTTTAATTTGTTAAATTCATATACATACATAGGCACATCCTTTAAAATGATTCCCGACAGATGGCGCTCGCGATTCTCGCTCGCCCACTTCCCTTGTTAGCTGGCACAAGCACTGATGTTCTTCAAATTCTCTGAGCGGGTTGCCATTTGGATATTTCATTCAGCTTAGTATATGTTAGTCATAAAGTTCTTTCTTTTATACAGCGCTTATAAATTGAGTTCAAAAATCAATTTATTGAATTGAGGGGGCGGTGGGCGTAGTACCCAACATTTGAAATAAACTTGATCTGCGTACACAGTTTCTAGCTTTTATAATAGCTGAGATATGTGTGTTCATCTGGTCATCCGGACATCTGGTAAATCGGACATCTGGTCATCCGGACAGACAGACAGACATGGCTCTATCAATTCGACTAGTGATTCTGAGTAACAATATAAATACTTTATGGGGTCTCCAACGCCTTCTTCTTCCTGTTACATACATTTGGACAAAAAGTTAGTATACCCTTTTTTGACCATTTTCAATTCATATAGTATAATTTGCCGTATATTTCAAGGGTCTACAACTTTTGGAACGTCAAAGGCAACCATAGAAGACTCATAAGTTTCATATATTTTGTGCGGTCTATGTTACGTGTTAATATTCAGTGCAATACATGGCAAACTTGGCATTAATACGGGTTTTCGCTGTTTGAGTACTCTATATGTTCGATGCTTAGTGATTGTAGTGTACATCCCTGGTCTTTCCTTAAGATATCGATAATAGTGTACTTTGTTAACAGCAGATACTTATTGCTGGACAAGCTCTAATATCTCTCTCTAATTTCCCTGTTTTCTCTAGGCACTTGTTTGAATAGCCCTAAGGGGCACCCTAGCGGCACTCTAATTATATTTAACACAGCCACTGGCTCCAGACAGCACGTGCTTGAGTCGGGCTCGTGCGCCCTGCCACATCAATCGGATAAATATTGTAATTCTGGCATATCTGTCAGTTATATATATTTGTGTATGGTGACGCTGCACTCTGCATGAGGTGTGCAAGCACGCCACACATACACATAACCTTTCTGTTAAGCAGCATTGATCTAAACCATCGTAAGTAACAATATAATTTCATATGCAATCTGTGAATATAATAATTGTCTGTTACAAAATTCTTAGGGTGTTTCCCTTGGTGGAATAAAAGAACTGTGTTGTTTCTGCCAGTACACACAAACGTACATTCTTGGCGGCGGAGGTGCCATGTAGCATGCAACGTATGCTGCGAAGCGGATGGATTTTAAATATCGTTGTAGCTTGCACGCGCTGGTTCCGGCTAATTGAATCAGTAGTATGGGGGGGTTTTTTGGCACAACTATATTTGCTTCTTAGCATTATCAATTTTATTTAATTTCCGCGTGCAAGATTCCTCACGTTAAATAGTTACAAAATTGACGGACGACAAAGATTAACCTGTACAGAAAAAAACTAAAAATGTCAAACATATAATTTATGAGTTTGTTTACTTTTCTCATTTGGAGCTGCGCTGATATTGCTGCTGCAGCTGGTGCTTAAATTGCTGTGCTGATGTTGTAGCAACAGCGAATGCCCACCCTACCATAGATCACCTTAGGCCGGATAACCTCTACTCGGTCGGTGATCCCTTATAAAAGTCTAAGACTTTTATTTCATCTCCCTTCTCTCCCACATGTCTCCAACAATA
The DNA here is from genome assembly GCA_018903715.1 of Zaprionus davidi. Lineage (NCBI taxonomy): Eukaryota > Metazoa > Arthropoda > Insecta > Diptera > Drosophilidae > Zaprionus > Zaprionus davidi. The sequence continues at coordinate 105,700 of JAEIGL010000044.1, forward strand.
TTAGAAGCAATTAGCAATTCATTTTAAAGGACAATTCTTCCATTAATTTATTCTTAATTATTCTAATATAAAAAAACTCCATTATGCCGCATACGGCCAAAATAAAAAGATCATATTTAAGGGAATTAAAAATTATAAATAAGGATAAATAAGGGTATTAATTATGCAAATTTCTACTGGTTTTTATATTTGCTTGGCAAAGCGGATCAAAATGCAAAATAAATTAAAGTCACTCAACATTTTTACTGGGCGAAACAAAGCGGAATATAAAATTACTGTATGTAATTGAGTGTTTCTGCCCTTGCCTGCTTCACTCAATGTTAATCTCCCGAAAAGAAGATAAGATAATAGTTGCTCACTTACTCAGTTGTCCATCGTTGAAAGCGCTCTCAGCCGACGTTACTGTAATGCTGTAATTCAAAATTGAGTGGAAAGGAGGGGAAGTTTCACTCAAAACGGTACACGGCTATTTTTCTTTGCCTTCTCGTTTTATCTTTTCTTTTGATATTCATGTGCTACAATTTAACAAACTTTTCATTTGTTAAATTGGCGGCTTTTTATTTTTGGGACTTAATTTAATATATTTTGGATATTACTCTTTTTTTTTCCACTAGCCAAGCACATATTCATATCATATATAAATTCATTTTTCACTAAACATTACTTAAAAAAAAAAAATTTTCACTAAATTAACAAAAAAAAATTTTGCCTATCCTTACTTTAACCATTTTTTTCTTTCGGTGGACACAATTTATTAATAACTATATTCAAAATCGCGAGTCATAAGCAGCTGCACAGCCGATGCAGTTGAGCGCGAGATTTTAACTACTGATTCCCTCATTCTCTGAGCCTCTCTTCTTCTTGAGTGCTTTTTTTTTCCTTCTTGGCGGGGAAACGAACTAAAGGTCGATGGCCGGACCAGCTGTTGGCGGCGAAGATGTACGCACATATGCGCATACAGACTAGCGTTTGCTCAGACTAATTGTTGTTGGTTAGCGATTTGTAGGTGTAATAAGGTCTAACAATTTTGGCGGCAAATATTGTGCAGTTGGCAGGGAAAATTCGTTGGCTGGACCTTTTTCAAAGGTTGTACATATAAACGGGTCAAATTATTATTATTAAATTAATTTCGTCTTTTAGAGAATGAAACTTGATGAAACTTAGATGGCAGCATTATTGTTGTCGCTGACTCTGATCTTCTCCAGTCCAGACCATTTTAAAAATAATTTTTATTTCTGTACAAGGTGCCACCTGCAATTTTTTTATCAAAAAAAAACTATCAGCCACTGGACTTGACTTGCCGAACAATTTCTTAATTTTTCTCTACCACTAATACACCTATATAGTCTGCTTACCTATAATATCGTGTGGCACAAAGATGTAGGTAACGTATTTTCCTTTTCTCCCTCCGCTTAGATTGGACTTCCACTTTCACACTCACTTCCGCGTTACTGCACTGTCTTAGTCGACTGCTAATTGCTTATTAACTTCGTCGACAAGAAAAATGATTGCAGGAAGGAATTTTTTTGCTGGTCATTCTTCCAGAAAAAGTCACCATTTTTGGATCCTCTCATTTAAATCTATTTATTCTCTCAGACTAATAAATTTTGTCTCTCACATGCTCTTTAACCTTTCTCTGACTGCTTTCTAAGTATCTTATGTGACATGGGTAATTTGCAAGCATAATTTTAGGCAGAAAAGAATTTTAACTTAACTACAATGTTCAAGCGCACTACAAATTCCCCCCCACTTAAATCACACTTGGTGGTAAAAGCAACAACGTGTGATACGCGCTTGTGTTGGCATTAACTGAATTCCTTTGATGGTTTTTATTGCCGTATGTCTTTGGGATGAAATTTCCCAATAACACGGCCTTGCAGATCTTCGAGCTCATAATAATAATTTCCCTGTTTCCTTTTTACTCTTGCTTTTAAGAATGAAGGGGCTAACTTGGCACTGTATCCGGTAGTAAAATTGCTTTGAGTAAAATTTCGCCGATAAACCTCTTGACCAATTTTGTAATTTACATCACGGCTGCGTAAATTGTAGGACTTTTCGTTCCGAGTACGTTGGTTGACGATCTGAACGTTGGCTTTCTTTCGAATCAGCTCAAACGAGTCTTCTTTCGAAAAACAAGCAGTCCGATCATCTAGCAATTTTAATTGTCGCAATAACTGATAGTTGCCACCATCTGTTACCATGTGCTGACCAAATGCAACCCGATATGGACTAGTACCTATCGCTGAGTGTAAGCTGGAACGAAGAGCATAACAAATACTACTAAGATGCTCATCCCAGTTTTTTTGATCGGGCTGAACGTAAGCTTTTATTGCGGCTAAAACTGATCTATTCACTCGCTCGAAACGTTAGCTTGAGGAGAATAAAAAGCTGTATAAACATGTTTAACATTATATTTTTTTAACAAGTCGTTAAACATATTTGATTTAAATTGCACACCATTATCGGATACCACTGTTTCTGGCACTCCAAAGCAATGGAACAACTCCTCCTCCATGAATTTAACTACGCTTTCTACCGTAAACTTTTTAACTGTCTTAAGGAATGGAAATTTTGAAAGGTGGTCTAAGGCCACAAAAATACCTATATTGCCGGATCTACTCCGTGGATATGGACCTAGAAAGTCAACATATAGTTTTTGAAAAACTCTTTCAGATGTTCCAGTATTACCCATTGGTGGTCTCATAATCTGGTTGGGGTGTTTTGTGCACTTACAAATGTTTTTGAAAAACTCTTTCAGATGTTCCAGTATTACCCATTAGTGGTCTCATAATCTGGTTGGGGTGTTTTGTGCACTTACAAATGCTACAGCCATTTATATAATTCCTAACGTCCGATACTAAGTTTGGCCAGAAGTAGAATCTTCGAAGTTTCTCAATCGTTTTATTGATACCACAATGTGAAGACATTGGATCCTCATGAGCTGCTTTAAGGACTTTATTTATTAATTTTGCAGGCAACTAAATTTTCCAACAGCTGTCATCTGCTATTTGATCTGCAGTCGCATGTTCAGCTCGCCGATAAATATGTTTATCAATTATTTTTATATCGAGAAGACCCTTGGGATTAGCTGCTAATTTTTCTCTTAAGGACTTATAATCCTCTGAATCGAATTCAGCTGACTCTAAATCTACTATGCTGTCTACACATAACCCCGAATTATCCTCCGTATGAATACGTGATAGAGCATCTGGTACGTGATTTTCACTTCCTTTTCTTTGAATAATTTTAAAAACAAATCCTTGCAATTTAAGTGCCCATCGAGCCAATCGAGAACTTAAATCTGCCTGACTCATTAGCCACTTTAACGACGCATGATCAGTTATAATATTAAATGGCTGACCTTCTATATACGTACGAAATTTTTTCACAGCTAACACCGCAGCTAAACACTCTTTTTCAGTTGTAGTGTAATTTCTTTGGCATTTATTTAATTTGCGGGACATGAATGATATTGGAATCTCTGATTTTCATTTTCCTGCATTAAAACTGCTCCTACACCAGTATTAATAGCGTCGCAATGTATACTAAAGGGTTTATTAAAATCTGGACTGTGTAAGACTGGGGCTGTACTCATTTTAATTTTAAGCTCTTCAAAAGCCTTTTGAGCTTCGTTGCTCCAATTAAATGTTCTTTTATTCTTTAATGTATCAGTCAATGGACTTGCTAGTGCAGCATAATTTTGTATAAATTTGTGATACCATCCTGTCATACCTAAAAATCGACGCACTTGTTTCATGGACTTAGGAGTTGAAATTCGGAAATTGATACTATCTTTTCTGGGTCTGTACTGATTATACCGTTGCCAATCACATGACCCAAATATTTTACTTCGGTTAAGCAAAATTTACTCTTTTCAATATTAATAGTTAAATTTGCTTTTTCCAATTCTTTAGCTATTATTGATAGTACTTCCATGTGTCGTTCAAAAGTATCTGACACGATTAATAAATCGTCCAAATAAATAAAAACTTCACATCTTAATTGAGGTGGTACAACTTTATCCATTAATCTGGACATGGTATGAGGCGAGTTTGTTAGTCCAAAGGGCATAACTTTAAAATGATACAGTGGTCGTCCAGGTATACAAAAGGCTGTTTTATCCCGTGAATTTGAGTCAAGTGGTATCTGCCAGAAGGCATCTTTTAAATCCAAACTGGTTATAAATTCTGCTTTTGGCAGCCTACTCAGAATACCATCTATAATGGGCATCGGATATGCATCTTTTACAGTGACTTCATTTAATTTGCGGCTGTCAATGCACAACCTTACTTTGCCTGGCTTTTGAACAAGTACTACTGGCGATGACCACGAACTTTTGGACTCTTCAATTACTCCCAAATCTAACATTCTGTCAATCTCAGCATATATTAATTTTTCCACTGCTGGTGAAACTGGATAATGACGTTGTTTTATTGGTTTTACATTTGTGACTTCTATATGGTGAGAAATAAGAGACGTTTTGCCTAAGCCTTTTTTTAAAAATGATGGAAATTGCATGATAATATTTTGCAACGTAGTTTCTTGCTGGGTAGTCAGTGGGCGTTTTAGATAATTTTTAGGAGCTGATAACTCTGCTAATTCTAATTCCAAATCTTTTGGCAACAAATCAAAGCTCCTCCAAAAATCAATGCCTAAATAGAGATTCTGTGATAAGGTGGGAACTACATATAAAACAATTGGCTTGGACTCGCCTTTAAATGTTATATTAGTGATGATTTTAGCTACAACATTTTGCTGTTGACCATCAGCTGTTCGAACTGTAGTTGCAAAGGATTTTACATTTTCTTTATTATTTCTTAATTCAGCAGCAAATCCACCTCCTACACAACTTATTGATGCACCTGTGTCCATCAGGCCGATAATATTTTTGCCTAAGATCTGGACACTTGCATAAGGTCGCATGTCATTTAACTTGCCTACTACGGCAGCCAAAATAGTTTGTTGTTCACGCTTGCGTTCTTTAAAATAATTCTTTACGCGCAAGCTAGATCGGTTTAGTTGTAAATCTGTGGAATCAGTGTTAACACTGGCGGATATATCTGGGTTGTTTTTAATAAACGTATTTACATTTATTTTTGAGCTCCCTATTCCGTATTGGTGCTCTTCGACGTCATCTGTTTGCGTGCAGTTTTCAAAGGTGCACGCGGAGCTGCGTTTTTTGATGAGCAAAAGGTGCAATTAGGCTTATAAGTATCCGCGCGGCCACAGCCATAGCAAAATACTCTTCTTTCAGCCGTACACTCTTGATATCTATGCCCACTTGCCTTGCAATTCCAACAGGTAAGATTAATGGCATCTATTTCAAACTCTTCTTGCAATAACTCCTGCTGCAACTCTGTCTCAGATGAAGCGTCGATTTCATGCACTGTTTGTCGGAATATAGGACGAGGTTTATTTATCTGTGGCTTAGCCACCATTTGCATAAAAATTTCCCGCTTCCGAACTAAGTGTCGCAATTGTGCAATTGAATTCGCTGATTCATATAAAATTTCTAATTGAATTTTAGGCAGCAGATTTGCTCTGAGTGTTTCAACTAATGCGGATTCGTGCATAGGAATGGACAATTTGTCAGCTAACGACGCAATGACTCCATAAAAATCGTCAAAAGATTCATTATGGCGTTGCTTTCGAAGCTCTATTTCGGTTCTGATATCCCTATCAGTCCTTGCATCCTTGAATTGTCCTCTTAATGCTGCACATAGAGATACCCAATTCAATTGGACGACACTTTTGTGGTATCGCCAATACCAATCACTGGTGACACCTTCAAATAAATTGCTAGCATATCGAGCTGTAATTTGAAAATCTGCATCCAACGTTTGAGCAGTTAAAGCTTCTACTCTATATATAAAGTCATCCACGGATAAAGGCCCTTTTCCAGAAAATCTTATTTTCCAGTTTGCCATTATCTGGCTGATTCGATCGGGGCGAATATCCGAATTTGACGGAGTATATCTATTTTGGGTGTCACTGCCTGAGGTTGGCGGCTGCTGTTGTGGATTAGCAGATCTCAAATCGTGTTCGAATCTTTGCTGCTCCACAGCTGGCAATGTTTGCATGTGTGCATTCGAAGATCTAGGTTCAGAACTTACAGAAGTCGTAGTACTATTTCAATAGCTTGACTCAAAATTTCTGTTTCTTGCCTCATAGCAGCCAACAAATTTGCGTTTTGCTGTGCCATTGCTGCTGCTATTGACTCTGCAATTGCTCGTTGGAAACCATCCATTGTATTTTGAGATGGTAACGCTTGATCTTCTTGCTCTATATTTATATTACTATTTTCAGTTGACTTGCTCATTCTGGAAGATGATACTGGCAGATCTTCTGTTATTTGTTTGCTCTTAGATCTCGTTTGGATTGCAATCGGAGTAGACGGTATTCTTTTGCTAGTTTTAGAGCCCGATGGCTGCTGGACATTCGTATTCAAATCTTCGGTTGAATTAGCTTCAGATAAAATTAGTTGTTGTTTGCAAACAGGACAAATTTTTTGTTTGCTACTTTGGTTCTAAAACAGATATTGTGGAATTGGTGTCCACAGCTAGCAATCAAAAGCTGGGGCTCGAAAATTTCTTGAGTGCAAATATAACAATGTCTTCCTATATCTTCTGCTATACTCAAATCTTCTGTACTGCGAGTTAACGGCATTTCTTATTTATAAAAAAAAACTTTAAACCCAAAACTTAATAATAAATATTATTGTAAAAATTTGACAATAAAAAAATATTTCATAGAAAAATAATGTTGGAGAACATGTAATCGAAAAGGAAATGAACTTATTGCACCAATTTAATTTAATTATATGACATTTACTAAATTTTTTCAGGTGAACAAAAAAAAGAAAGAAGGTTGGCGTTGTTGAGCGGTAGATCTGTATTTTAACTTGTAGCGATCTTCTTCCTGCAACAATAACTTAACATGGCCAAACCCTCGACAAGGCAGTATTAATTATAATATTCTGAATAACTATTAAGCATTCTACTAAACTGTGACTGTAAGGCAAAAGACAACAATGCAGACACCTATTTAATTTATGCCAGTTAAATCTAAGAATATATAATAAATCCGAGGAAATAACAACAACAACATTATGCTTGACTCCACTCACATGACTAATGTACTAATTGTGAATCTACATAAACTGGACAGTCAGTACTTGACAATGCTTGGAAGCAGCAAAATGTTTTAGATGAGATTGATCAAGAACCTTATATGCGGAAATGGAAATAAATTCTAAATTTTTAACCAAAACTCAACGCATTAAAATTCCCTTGCGTAGCTCATATTTTCTGTACACATACTCTGGAACTATTATTTCTCATATATTACTTCAACAGAGCAAATTGTGCAACAATTAGACAATGATTCTGTAACTAAATAACTAAGTTTATCAGATGTTTGTGATAAAAAATCAACTATTTTTGCCGTGAGCTTAATAATTTTTAAAATAAAATTAACAGCTCTAAGTCAGGACACCAACAAAAATTAAAGCTAACAGCTGCAATTTTTTTCGGCCCCTTAAGTTGGGCGCCAAAATAAAACTAATAATAATATAATTCTGTAGCATGCAACGTATGCTGCGAAGCGGATGGATTTTAATTATCGTTGTAGCTTGCACGCGCTGGTTCCGGCTAATTGAATCGGTAGTATGGGGGGTTTTTTGGCACAACTATATTTGCTTCTTAGCATTATCAATTTTATTTAATTTCCGCGTGCAATATTCCTCACGTTAAATAGTTACAAAATTGACGGACGACAAAGATTAACCTGTACAGAAAAAAACTAAAAATGTCAAACATATAATTTATGAGTTTGTTTACTTTTCTCATTTGGAGCTGCGCTGATATTGCTGCTGCAGCTGGTGCTTAAATTGCTGTGCTGATGTTGTAGCAACAGCGAATGCCCACCCTACCATAGATCACCTTAGGCCGGATAACCTCTACTCGGTCGGTGATCCCTTATAAAAGTCTAAGACTTTTATTTCATCTCCCTTCTCTCCCACATGTCTCCAATAATATTAGAAGCAATTAGCAATTCATTTTAAAGGACAATTCTTCCATTAATTTATTCTTAATTATTCTAATATAAAAGAACTTCATTATGCCGCATACGGCCAAAAAAAAAAGATCATATTTAAGGGAATTAAAAATTATAAATAAGGATAAATAAGGGTATTAATTATGCAAATTTCTACTGGTTTTTATATTTGCTTGGCAAAGCGGATCAAAATGCAAAATAAATTAAAGTCACTCAACATTTTTACTGGGCGAAACAAAGCGGAATATAAAATTACTGTATGTAATTGAGTGTTTCTGCCCTTGCCTGCTTCACTCAATGTTAATCTCCCGAAAAGAAGATAAGATAATAGTTGCTCACTTACTCAGTTGTCCATCGTTGAAAGTGCTCTCAGCCGACGTTACTGTAATGCTGTAATTCAAAATTGAGTGGAAAGGAGGGGAAGTTTCACTCAAAACGGTACACGGCTATTTTTCTTTGCCTTCTCGTTTTATCTTTTCTTTTGATATTCATGTGCTACAATTTAACAAACTTTTCATTTGTTAAATTGGCGGCTTTTTATTTTTGGGACTTAATTTAATATATTTTGGATATTACTCTTTTTTTTCCACTAGCCAAGCACATATTCATATCATATATAAATTCATTTTTCACTAAACATTACAAAAAAAATGTTCACTAAATTAACAAAAAAAAAAAATATTGCCTATCCTTACTTTAACAATTTTTCTTTCTGTGGACACAATTTTATTAATAACTCTATGCAAATTCGCGAGTCATAAGCAGCTGCACAGCCGATGCAGTTGAGCGCGAGATTTTAACTACTGATTCCCTCATTCTCTGAGCCTCTCTTCTTCTTGAGTGTTTTTTTTTTCTTCTTGGCGGGGAAACGAACTAAAAGGTCGATGGCCGGACCAGCTGTTGGCGGCGAAGATGTACGCACATATGCGCATACAGACTAGCGTTTGCTCCGACTAATTGTTGTTGGTTAGCGATTTGTAGGTGTAAGAAGGTCTAACAATTGTGGCGGGCAAATATTGTGCAGTTGGCAGTGAAATTCGTTGGCTGAACCTTTTTCAAAGGTTGTACATATAAACGGGTCAAATTATTATTATTAAATTAATTTTGTCTTTTAGAGAATGAAACTTGATGAAACTTAGATGGCAGCATTATTGTTGTCGCTGACTCTGATCTTCTCCAGTCCAGACCATTTTAAAAATAATTTTTATTTCTGTACAAGGTGCCACCTGCAATTTTTTTATCAAAAAAAAAAACTATCAGCCACTGGACTTGACTTGCCGAACAATTTCTTAATTTTTCTCTACCACTAATACACCTATATAGTCTGCTTACCTATAATATCGTGTGGCACAAAGATGTAGGTAACGTATTTTCCTTTTCTCCCTCCGCTTAGATTGGACTTCCACTTTCACACTCACATCCGCGTTACTGCACTGTCTTAGTCGACTGCTAATTGCTTATTAACTTCGTCGACAAGAAAAATGATTGCAGGAAGGAATTTTTTTGCTGGTCATTCTTCCAGAAAAAGTCACCATTTTTGGATCCTCTCATTTAAATCTATTTATTCTCTCAGACTAATAAATTTTGTCTCTCACATGCTCTTTAACCTTTCTCTGACTGCTTTCTAAGTATCTTATGTGACATGGGTAATTTGCAAGCATAATTTTAGGCAGAAAAGAATTTTAACTTAACTACAATGTTCAAGCGCACTACAGCCACTCATCGTTAATCCATCATCTATAGTTTCATCGACAACTTTGGGGCGCAGAATAGTGATAGTGAATAGTGAAAATTAATTATGAAATAATACACACATGACACACACACACATTAAATCATGTATAAAAATCAATCACACACACACTAAACGACCAATTGTTAAATTCATTCATACATCCTTATTGAATACTAAAAAAAGTTAAATTGAATTTACTATAAATACTAAAACAAAGAAAGTAAAATTATAAACTAAAAAATTAATATGAGTACTTTAAAAATTAAATTTAATATGAGTGCTAAAAGGATATATAATTTTTATACCCTTCGACCATTGAAATGGTCAAAAAAGGGTATACTAACTTTGTGCAAATGTATGTAACAGGCATAAGGAGGCGTGGGAGACCCCATAAAGTATATATATTCTTGCTCAGGATCACAAGCCGAGTCGATTGAGCCATGTCTGTCTGTCTGTCCGTCTGTCCGTCTGTCTGTGTGAACGCACTGAACTCAGCTATTATAAAAGCTAGAGTTACCAAAGTTTGGCAGGAAGACTCCTGTGTACTATAAGCAGATGAAGTTTATTTCAAATGTTACGTGCCAAGCCCACCGCCCCCACAAATCAATAATTTAATTTTTGAACTTAATTTGTAAGCGCTGTATATAAGATACAACTTTCTGACTTAAACATATACTAAGCTAAATGAAATATCTACGTAGTCCCCAAATTGACGGACGACAAAGATTAACCTGTACAGAAAAAAACTAAAAATGTCAAACATATAATTTATGAGTTTGTTTACTTTTCTCATTTGGAGCTGCGCTGATATTGCTGCTGCAGCTGGTGCTTAAATTGCTGTGCTGATGTTGTAGCAACAGCGAATGCCCACCCTACCATAGATCACCTTAGGCCGGATAACCTCTACTCGGTCGGTGATCCCTTATAAAAGTCTAAGACTTTTATTTCATCTCCCTTCTCTCCCACATGTCTCCAATAATATTAGAAGCAATTAGCAATTCATTTTAAAGGACAATTCTTCCATTAATTTATTCTTAATTATTCTAATATAAAAGAACTTCATTATGCCGCATACGGCCAAAATAAAAAGATCATATTTAAGGGAATTAAAAATTATAAATAAGGATAAATAAGGGTATTAATTATGCAAATTTCTACTGGTTTTTATATTTGCTTGGCAAAGCGGATCAAAATGCAAAATAAATTAAAGTCACTCAACATTTTTACTGGGCGAAACAAAGCGGAATATAAAATTACTGTATGTAATTGAGTGTTTCTGCCCTTGCCTGCTTCACTCAATGTTAATCTCCCGAAAAGAAGATAAGATAATAGTTGCTCACTTACTCAGTTGTCCATCGTTGAAAGCGCTCTCAGCCGACGTTACTGTAATGCTGTAATTCAAAATTGAGTGGAAAGGAGGGAAGTTTCACTCAAAACGGTACACGGCTATTTTTCTTTGCCTTCTCGTTTTATCTTTTCTTTTGATATTCATGTGCTACAATTTAACAAACTTTTCATTTGTTAAATTGGCGGCTTTTTATTTTTGGGACTTAATTTAATATATTTTGGATATTACTCTTTTTTTTCCACTAGCCAAGCACATATTCATATCATATATAAATTCATTTTTCACTAAACATTACAAAAAAAATGTTCACTAAATTAACAATAAAAAAAAATATTGCCTATCCTTACTTTAACAATTTTTCTTTCTGTGGACACAATTTTATTAATAACTCTATGCAAATTCGCGAATCATAAGCAGCTGCACAGCCGATGCAGTTGAGCGCGAGATTTTAACTAGTGATTCCCTCATTCTCTGAGCCTCTCTTCTTCTTGAGTGCTTTTTTTTCCTTCTTGGCGGGGAAACGAACTAAAGGTCGATGGCCGGACCAGCTGTTGGCGGCGAAGATGTACGCACATATGCGCATACAGACTAGCGTTTGCTCAGACTAATTGTTGTTGGTTAGCGATTTGTAGGTGTAACAAGGTCTAACAATTTTGGCGGCAAATATTGTGCAGTTGGCAGGGAAAATTCGTTGGCTGGACCTTTTTCAAAGGTTGTACATATAAACGGGTCAAATTATTATTATTAAATTAATTTCGTCTTTTAGAGAATGAAACTTGATGAAACTTAGATGGCAGCATTATTGTTGTCGCTGACTCTGATCTTCTCCAGTCCAGACCATTTTAAAAATAATTTTTATTTCTGTACAAGGTGCCACCTGCAATTTTTTTATCAAAAAAAAAAACTATCAGCCACTGGACTTGACTTGCCGAACAATTTCTTAATTTTTCTCTACCACTAATACACCTATATAGTCTGCTTACCTATAATATCGTGTGGCACAAAGATGTAGGTAACGTATTTTCCTTTTCTCCCTCCGCTTAGATTGGACTTCCACTTTCACACTCACTTCCGCGTTACTGCACTGTCTTAGTCGACTGCTAATTGCTTATTAACTTCGTCGACAAGAAAAATGATTGCAGGAAGGAATTTTTTGCTGGTCATTCTTCCAGAAAAAGTCACCATTTTTGGATCCTCTCATTTAAATCTATTTATTCTCTCAGACTAATAAATTTTGTCTCTCACATGCTCTTTAACCTTTCTCTGACTGCTTTCTAAGTATCTTATGTGACATGGGTAATTTGCAAGCATAATTTTAGGCAGAAAAGAATTTTAACTTAACTACAATGTTCAAGCGCACTACAGCCACTCATCGTTAATCCATCATCTATAGTTTCATCGACAACTTTGGGGCGCAGAATAGTGATAGTGAATAGTGAAAATTAATTATGAAATAATACACACATGACACACACACACATTAAATCATGTATAAAAATCAATCACACACACACTAAACGACCAATTGTTAAATTCATTCATACATCCTTATTGAATACTAAAAAAAGTTAAATTGAATTTACTATAAATACTAAAACAAAGAAAGTAAAATTATAAACTAAAAAATTAATATGAGTACTTTAAAAATTAAATTTAATATGAGTGCTAAAAGGATATATAATTTTTATACCCTTCGACCATTGAAATGGTCAAAAAAGGGTATACTAACTTTGTGCAAATGTATGTAACAGGCATAAGGAGGCGTGGGAGACCCCATAAAGTATATATATTCTTGCTCAGGATCACAAGCCGAGTCGATTGAGCCATGTCTGTCTGTCTGTCCGTCTGTCCGTCTGTCTGTGTGAACGCACTGAACTCAGCAATTATAAAAGCTAGAGTTACCAAAGTTTGGCAGGAAGACTCCTGTGTACTATAAGCAGATGAAGTTTATTTCAAATGTTACGTGC
>JAEIGL010000335.1:0-10158 GCA_018903715.1 Zaprionus davidi
ACCACGAGGGGTAGGAGAAAAAACTGTTGATTGCGTAGGCGTAGTATTTATGGATGATGCACGTTCGACAAGTTCACCCAGATGATCCGCACATCGCTCATTCACTGAGTAACAATAATCATATTTCGATTGCATGGTAATTCTGTCGTTTGGATTTGAACTTTTATCTGCCAGTACATTTGAACAGCCTTTATATGCAGTTTCAACCTTGTCGCATAAGGATCGAACTTGTTCTAATCTAACCTTATGAGTATACAACGAGACATCAGAGGATGTAGTTATCTTGAATTCGAATTGACTTAGCTTATCAGTGACAGTAATGAATTCGCATAACGCCATTTTCTGGAGCAATGAAGTTTCTTTCGCTGCAGATCTTGTAATTGGTGAATTTTGTATTGTAGACTTAGGCGAATTGGCAAAGGTTTCGAGGTAGTAGGAGTGGAGGCTTTTATCAAGGTTGGCGAAATACCGGTTTATAATTTTGGATTAGGAAGCCAATTAGATCTTATATGTCTAATGGTTCGTACGGAAAGTCGAGTTGCTGAAGCCTTGCTGGAATCAATAGGCATAGCAGGCTTTCACAGGAATTAAAGATGATAATTTAATTTTTCTTTTATTTTGTATAAGCGATCTTAGAAATTGTGTAGAACCAAAAAACAATATTAAAGAGTAAAGGATATTACAAGTAGGATATGCTCTTTAAATTTAAAGAAAGGAAAAAAATAATATTATTTTTCAAATCGGATATACCCCATAAAAGACCTTTAAATCTTATAGGGTATACGTTAGGTAATGATATTATAAATCGGATAGACTTTCAAAAATGAAAAAAAATATTTTTTGATGTTTCTTTATTCCCCAAGAGTAATTTATAATTTGTAAAGGGTATTCGTTCCCTTGCTGAAAAGTGCAGCTCCGGCGCACGTAAGTACCGTAATATTCGCAAAGCGGTGCTGATCTAGCGGCGCTCATGTACTAAGTTCACTGTTGATTGAAAATCCGTTATTTTATAGGGTATTATTGCTCTATCATATATATAAAAACACAAATTGGATGTGCTTTTCAAAATTAAAAAAAAAAACGAGAGCAACAGTCGCGCTAAACGCGACAGTGGGATACCCTTCGACCTATCTTCCCGTGTAGTTTAATTTGTTAAATTCTTACACATATGCACATGCCTTGAAATTAATCCCGACAGATGGCGCTCGCGCTTTCCCGCCTCCCTTGTTAGCTGACAGAAGCACTTGGTTTGTGATTTGGACACTACGTAGATCTTTCATTCAGCTTAGTATATGTTAAAGTCAGAAAGTCTTTTATACAGCGCTTACAAATTAAGTTCAAAAATAAAAAATTTTTGATTTGTGGGGCGGTGGGCGTGGCACCTAACATTTGAAATAAACTTGATCTGCTTATAGTACACAGGAACCTTCCTGCAAATTTGGTAACTCTAGCTTTTATAATAGCTGAGATCTGTGCATTCACACAGACAGACGGACAGACGGACAGACAGACAGACATGGCTCAATCGACTCGGCTTGTGATCCTGAGGAAGAATATATATAATTTATGGGGTCTCCCACGCCTCCTTATGCCTATGAGAATTCAGAAGAGCTTAGATTTCTGTCAATAAGGTACACAACTCATCAAAGTTGAGCAGCTGCTCCTATTACTCGGCGCAAATGAAATTTAATTCAACGCATGCCCGATTCCCACAACCCACCAAAATGTGATGCGAACGGGGGAATGAAATGCCAAGTGAGTACTTTCGTGGCAAAGAAGTTAGCTAGTTGCTCATCCTTAGCATGTGCTGTAGCTACTTCTCGCATAGTATTCAGCTTCCGATTGGCTCCGTGGAATGTAGTTCCGTTGTCGGAGTAAAGATCCGTCGGAGTCTTCCTTCGTGCACAAAAGCGTTTGAACGCGGCTATAAACGCATTCGTAGTCAGATCGCTGACTACCTCAATATGGATAGCCTAAGTTGCCAGACACACAAAGATGGCAACCCATGCCTTGCCAATCCTCGGAGTTCTACCCTTAGATTCTTTTACAGCGATAAGTCCCGCGTAGTCGACACCAGTGTGTTGAAAACATGGACTTTGATGAACTCTAGGTACATGTATATCTGCCAGTACCTGCTGTGCTGTGTTACGGCGTTGCATAAAACATTGCTTGCAACGAAAGACTTCTTGCCGGATTAAGTTACGTGCTTCCAATATCCAAAATTGTTGTCTAACGATATGGAAAGTAGCTTCAACGCCGGAATGAATATGAGTTCTGTGAAAATAATGAATTAATAACGATGCAATTGCCGTAGAAGCTACGAGAATGGGATGTTTTGCATTGAAGTTCAGTTCGGATGTCACAATGCACCCTCCGACTCGCAGTAATCCAATCGGTTTACAAAATGGTGCGAGCTTCATTAAATTCGATATTGTTCGTAGGTTGAAGGTTGCTTCTCGAGAGTACTTCATAATCCCAAGTGAATTCAGTACGTTGCATATGCAGCAAAAGTCTGTTACGACCATAAAGTAATTCAGTTGCCGTCAAGAAACTGCCTCGTGTCCAATCCTTACATGGATACTTCAAATTGTCGCCGTTGTCTAATTTGCAAAGTTTTGTTTGCGGCAATGTTGATGCACGAATTGAAAGACATAGCAAGTAACCCGCAGAAGATGGCTCCATGATGACAGTTTGCTGCTCAACAGATTGAGCACTTCTATATTCAATTCAGGATTTTATGCAATAACAAGAGTTTGTTGTGGTTTTTCTTACACTGCAGCGAGGGGAAGTACGTCGAATTCAGATCCTTTTCTTTCAGATGGCCATTCTGGACGAGGTTGTGAGATCCATGGTGGATCTGTCCACCGTAAACTGTGTTCAAGTAGCTTGGAAGGCATTAATCGCGACGCACAATCAGCTGAATTGTCTTCTGACCTTACATGATGCCAACAGATCCTTTGATAATCTTGTTAGATTTCTGCTGCCCTGTTGCACACGTATGTATTCCATTTACGCGGTGGTGCTGATAACCAGTACAATTTCCGAATCACTCCAGTAGCCGATGCTAGCAACTGGAATGGTTAAAGAGTCGTTTATGAGCGTTAATAACTTCGATTATAGATGAGCATCATTTAGTTCGAGTCGAAGTAAGTAGATAGGAAATGGGGGTACTGGGACAAAAAGTGGAGTGAGGGAATTTCTGGGACAAAAAGTGGAGTGAGGTGGTTTCCGGTAAAAAACGTACGTGAGGGATAAAAAGGTAGGTACGTGAGGGATAAAAAGGTAGGAACGTGAGGTGGTCTCCTGTCACGTAGGTAAAAATTGTCAGGTGTAATATGGGCGCGGGTTCTAGGACAATGGGCGCGAATTCTAGAACAAAAAGTGGAGTGGGCAAAACTGAATGGGAATTCTAGGAAAAAAGCTGAGTGGGGTAATACAAATTAATGAGGGTGTGTAAATGAAGGTAATGGGTTGTGAGGAGGCGGATTAGGTAATAAAGGACAACAAGTTAATGTGTCATTGCCCCTTTTGTGGGGTTAGCCATGATATTTGACAGTCCGGGAGACCCTAGTTCAAGAAGCTAATGTGTTCGATGGTGTGTGTGTGTGCGCGTGGGAAACTGAGCATGTATGATCGTGTTTGCATGTGTATGTGTTAGAGGGTGAATGTGTGTACGCAGGCGCCAGTGCACAGAAGCGTGTGACTCAAGATATCTTATTGATATTTGAAAGTCCGGGAGACCCTAGTTCAACAAGTTAATGTGTTCGACGGTGTGTGTGCGTGTGCGTGGGAAACCGAGCATGTATAATCGTGTTTGTATGCGCAGGTGTTAGAGGGTGAATGTGTGTACGCAGGCGCCAGTGAATAGAAGCGTGTGACTCAAGATATCTTATTGATATTTGACAGTGCGGGAGACCATTGTTCAACAAGTTAATGTGTGCATTGTTCCTTTTGTGCGTTGTTAACCGTCATATTTGACACTCCGGGAGATCCTTGTTCAACAAGTTAATGTGTGCATTGTCACTTTTGTGAGGTTAACCGTGTCGGTGAGCATGAAAACGATTTTGTTATGATTTATGATAAAGGTGTCCTCAAGCATACTAATTATGTAAACAAAAACATTGTAACCTGTTGTCCTTCTATTCAATGTTATACAATTCCTTTGAATTAAGATGAGTGGGCTCGTTGTCCCAATACTAATGCGATCGGTTACCAAATTTTTGTTAGTATAAAAAAATACGTGAAACTGAGTAGAGTGCGTTTGCTACATCAGCGAAAAAAAATAAAAAAAGTGAAAACAAAACAAAACATATTGCAAAAATGGCTTTAAACGGAGTATATTCCACCAAGGGTTTAAATGAAATCGCTGCAGTCATGGAAGAACAGTAGCAACAACAACAACAGCAACTACGACAACATCAACAACAGCAACTACTACAAAAACAGCAACTACAACAGCAGCAACAACAATATCAACAACTCCAACAACAATATCAGCAACTACAACAGCAGCAGCAGCAACAACAACAACAGCAGCAACAACAATATCAGCAACTAGAACCACAACAGCAGCAGCAACTACAACAGCAGCAACAACAATATCTGCAACTACAACAACAATATCACCAACTACAACAAAATCACCAACAACAACAACAACAACAGCAACAACAGCAGCAACAACAGCAACATCAAGAAATGGGTTTAAACAGAGGAGGCAGGAATAATATAAAGCATTGTGCGCTCTGTAATGTGACTCTTCAAAATAATATAATATAAGTTGGTCACATCATACTCGTACAGAGCAGTATAAGAGACGTGCTATTGAATCTGTTAATAACAGGTTTTACAAAAACACTGATTTATTCAATGGAAGGATTCTTCACTACCTCTACACTAATACTAAGGCAGGCTTGGTATTACCTAATGATTTTCTGCAGGAAGCAGGCGAGGCATTCCTTCACCATCTCTTTGGTTTGCTTGAAGCTCACACTTCTATAAAAGTGAATTTTGAGCTTTTCGCCGAATATGTTTTAATAAAACAAGAGATTGAATGCGTGGAAGTGAAGTCTTTTCAATCAAAAATGGAAGTCTTCACTATCAATTGCGATATACACGAATTGTATAAGGAACATGTTGAGAAAATAATCTCAAGATTGGAAAATTTCCAAGAGAAGGATAGTGGATGGGCATTAACTCACATTATCCGATTGGAAATGAACGTTAATAAATATAAACCCATCAGAGGATCCTCCTTTATCGCACTACCCAAGAGTTTGAGTAGTAAAAAGCAATAGTGAACGTCAAAAACAATGACGAATACTGTTTCAAATGGACAGTGATTACTGCGATATAGGAGGCAGATCAACATGCTGAAAGATGCAGATCATATGATGTGAACATATCTGAACACAAAATCAAAGTGAAAGCTTTTTCGTTGTCCATAACGATATGTTTAGAGACTCCGAAATAGAATATACTATCGCGTAAAGGGGTTCTGATGTCTTCTATCGCTTTTGAATTTATAATTCGAGTTTGCGCTAATTTAGAAAACTTGTCTATTGCAGTGAGTACTAGGTGTCGTTCGGTAGAGTAGATGTCAATGTGCAATATGTGACCGGGGTATTCTGGAGTAGGAGTTTCTTGAAGTTCCGGATTAGGGGGTGTCTGTCATATTTAGCCTCTTTACAAACTTTACATTGCTTGACTAAATGTATAATTTTTTGCTTCATTTTTGGGAAATAATGGGTTTCTGCTAGTTGCTTTTGATTTTCCAGAGCGTTTCGATGTGCTCTCCTATGTATTTGAAGAATTCTTTCTTCCTGTTCAGTTTCGTCTGTCAAGTCTTCAACCCTGGACTGGGTGAATCGAGTTTTGATTCCTTTGAAGTGACTTCGGTAGATTGGCTGTATTTTTCCGATTATATTTTCAGTCGTGTGAATACCGTTAATTACGGAAGGGTTGAGATATTTTTTAGGTCTGTTATTATATCGTCCGTAGTGTAGTCGAGTCTGTATATTTCATGTCTATGGAAGGTAGGAAATGGGATGTTGAACTTGTAGTCGTATTTATCTGATTTGTAAAAGAAAATTTGATTTTTGAAAACATTTATTGGGGCTTCGACGCTAACGATTAAGTCATGGCTAGAACTTTCGGCGCTATGTTGTGTAGAGGCAACGGAGTTAATTTGCCCTAAAGGTATTCTTGAGAGCGCGTCTGCAACAACATTTTCTTTTCCCGGTATATAGAATATTTCGTAATAATACTCCTCTAAATATGCTTCCATCTCTTGATTCTGGCATTTGAGGGCCTTGAGTGCCCAAATTATGGCTAGCATCTCTTTCTCGTTAGCCGCATAATTCCCTTCAGCTTTGGAAAGTGTTCTAGAGAGAAATGATATAGGGTGGTTGTCTTCCGATAGAACTGCTCCGATCGCGAAATTTGAAGCATCAGTAGTTAAATGGAACTCCTTCTGGTAATCTGGGTAACGGAGAATTATTTCTTTTCAAACTAAGTTACTTTTAAGCTTCTTAAGAGTCTAAAGCTTCATTTTCTAACGAAATTAATTTTTTTGATGACATTCTTTTGGACACGTGTCCATCTTCCCCTCTTAAAAGGGAAGTTAGGGGCTTTGCCAATTTGGCGTAATTTTGTATAAATCTTCTATAGTAGCCGGAAAGCACTAGGAAGGATCTTAGATCCCTCAAAGTTTTAGGGCAGGGATAATTTGCTATCGTTGCTACCTTACTCGGATTAGTTTCTATTCCCCTATCGGAGACAACAAATCCAAGGAATTCGACTTCAAGAACTCACATTTGTCTAAATGACATTTCATGTTAGCGTTCTGTAAAGTTTCAAAAATTTTAGCCAACTTCTCAATATGTGTATCATCATCTTTACTAAATTATATGATATCGTCTATGTAAATAAAACATATTTTTCCAATATGTTCACGAAGTATGTCATCTAATGCACGTTGGAAAATTGAGGGCGCATTCTTTAGACCTAATGGGAGTCGTGTAAACTCATACTTTCCGTTGTTTACGGAGAAGGCGGTCTTTTCTATGTCACTATTTTTCAAAGAGATTTGATGGAAGCCACTTTTCAAATCTAAAACAGAGAATACTTTATTGTCCCCTAATTGTGTAAGTACCTCATTTATCTCAGGAATAGGGTATTTATCTGCAATGGTTATTTTATTAAGTTTACGATAGTCAATAACCATGCGATATTTTTTTTCGCCTGAAGCGTCTGCCTTTTTGGGTACAATCCACACTGATGAATTATACGGAGACTTAGAAGGTCGAATTATACCATCTTCTAAAAGTTCTTTTATCTGTTTGTTTACTTCATCTTTCAGTGTCATTGGATACTGATAGAGTTTCGAGTAAACCTGAGTATCGGACGAGGTTCGGATCGTTGCCTTCACATTTGTTGTGTAGGTCAGTTTCTGGTTTGGGTCTGCGAACAAGTCTGGAAATGACTTTAGTAATTCGCTTAGCTTGGCTTTTTGTATGTCAGACAAGTGGGATGTTCTCGGAATAATTGTGTTGACTGCTTCGAATGTTTTTTCTTTGATGGGGATCGAGATACCGTTTTTTAATATCATAATATTTTTGCTGATTTTTATCTCTGCCCCTAATTCTTTCAAACTATGCCCAAAATGGTATCGAAAGATTTCATGTGGGCAACAGGAAAAATTTTACTTTAACGTCTTGAAAATTAAAAAGGTTCGCTACTTTATGGTGCGTAACTACTGTGCTGCCGCCTACTGAGACAGCATTGAAAGGTGCTTTGTTTTGAATAGGGTTATTGACGAATTTAGGTTGGATATAGTTTCTGTTTGAACCGGTGTCTATAAGTATTCTAATAAATTTGCCATTCCTCATCTTGCTATGAAATATGAAATATGGAAGAGAGGAATTATTTATTCTAAAAAATTCAATGCTGCGTCATCGTAGTAATCGTACGAGTTATTGTCAGCGTCGGTTTCGTCTATCTGGTCTACGTAATCGTCCAGGTTGTCGTTAAGGTTGTTGTAGTCCTCGTATTCTGCCATAGCTTGTTCATAGTCCGCCATTGTCAATGGAGTCTCAGTGGGTCGCGTTTCGTTTTCTTACGTTGTGGTCTGTATATTAAAATTCCTTTGTCGCTTCATCCCATCTGGTATTGGACCAGGTGGTCTTTTGCCTGGTTCGAAGCGAGGTCTGTTCATGTCATTTACCATTCTGGTCTGAACACTGGGATCCACATCCATAGGCTCTGGACGAGGCATTGGTTTTGGGGCCTGTGGCCTAGGTGGCGCTGACAGTAGTGGCGGGAATTGCCTATTCTGGAAAGGTCGAGGTGCAGCTGCTGGCTGTGCAAGCTGGTAACCGAAATTGTTTGAATTTTGTCGTGGTAAAGCAGTCGGTGGAGTTGAGTTCTTGGAGGTGGAATTGGTGGTTGTCTATTTATGAATAAAGTACTGCGAGGAGCAGGTGAAGGTTTTGCAGTCTGATGCATAAACTGTCTTGTCTGTCCCATATTTGTAGCATGTCTTGCCCTGAAGTTCTGGTTTTCTAACTTGAGGCAAAGGTGTAATGCTGAGGGTAAATCTACTGGTTCTTTGATTCCCAGTAGGCGAGGCAAGTCACCTTGTAATCCTCGTACGAAGGTGTCTAGAGCTTTGTCTCTGTACATCTTGTTTAGGATTAGTGACAGGTGTTTATAAACCGTTTGATGGAATTCTTCCACTGATTGATTAGCTCCGTGTATAAGCATCGTCATTTGATATTCTAATATGTTAATGTCGCGTTTGTCCGCGTAATGAAGAGTCAGACACTTTGAAATCGCTAACCAGTTCAAAGGGGTATTGTAGAACTCTAGTGCCATGTCAGCGTGTCCTACAATCTTATTACGTATGGTATGTAAGATACCATAGTATTTTGGGGTACCCTGGTAAGCACTGTACGCTTCTAAGATACGATCTACTCCCTTCTTCCATGAGCTGAACTCTGAAGTGTCACCTGAAAAGTCTCGGATAGTTTTTACTATATCCGGCACTCTGTCTAAGTCTCCTAAGTTCCCTGCATGCTCTGGGGCAATTACCTGGTCTGTTACGGTCGCAAATTCTTCTGAAGAATTGTGACGTCTCAACAAACCTGGCAATTGTTGTGCTAGGATTTTACTCACTGCTGCTGCTAATGCAGTTCTGTCCATATTTTCGACCATATTTCTATTAAGTTCTTGTTCCTCCTGTCGTCTGATTCTTTTTCTACAAGCTTCTGCAGTTAGTATTGAGGGCCTGATCAGGTTATTGGCGTTAGCCATGAAACGCTAAACGAATCTGGACTAAGAATGAGTCGAGTTTTAAGTGAGTCAAGGGATCAAATAATGGAGCTTATTACTTTCAAAGGGTGTTAGTAAGATGTGGTTTCTTAGAAATGATTCTCTTGTGTGTGTGTGTGTTTGTTTATAACCAGTGGCTGGTTTTTTCCTTTTACTTTAGAGGGTCCCTTGGGAATCGTAAAGTTGGAATCAGTTATATCACTCGTGTGATCATTTTCTTGGATTTATAGTTTTACGGTTTTTTATACCCGTGTTTGCTTAATCTATTAGTGTTTTAATTAAGTGTTAGTTGATAATTTTCTTGTTTAATTTTACAGTACTATGGGTAACTTAAATGATGTGGCTCCTCCCTCCGACGATACGGATTTCATCCTGTTTGTCCCACGACTACTAGGGATCCTGCGATGCGTACAGGGTTGAGCGGTGGTCTGTGGCCCTGCCTTCAGTCCTTGGAGTCCACTGATGGGCAAATGAACAAGTTAAGTTCGATTTGCCGGAGTTGATTTGAACGAACGAAAAAATTTTTTTTCGGAGTTGCACGTTCACTTCACTCGCGTTTTAGACCGGTTGCGGCATGTGTAATTACCAGCCGCGAACTTACAAGACGTTTTGCTGGTTCGTACGCGTACCGGTCCCTGCACGGGCGCCAGTAAATTACTTGCAAGTTGCAAAGTAAAAAATAAAAGATTTTAAAGTTCAATTAAGAACAATGACTTTATTGTTTTAAATCCAATTTACAACTTAATCACCCGAAGCTGTCCCTAACAAGCTGTGAGTCTTGGCTGCTGAGCTGCCTTCCTTGGTGGCAGAGGATCGACGTCGCCTTCG
>JAEIGL010000145.1:0-40002 GCA_018903715.1 Zaprionus davidi
AGTAGCGATTGGCTTGAAGCCAAAAGAGCAATTTTACGCATCTTTAATGATATGGGAAAACCCCTCGAAATTAAAGCTGATAAAGACTCGCCTTCATGTGCACAGCACTACAAATCTGGTTAAACTCAGAAGGAGTAAACATTGACATCACAATAAGCAAAAATGGAATTTCTGATATTGAGAGATTTCATAAAACAGTTAACGAAAAATTAAGATAAATAACAAGCGAAAATGAGCCAGAAAATCAGTTCACAAAATTTGAAAAAATCGTATACATCTACAATCATAAAACAAAACACAACACGACTGGCAGAACACCAGCCGATATTTTCATGTACGCAGGTACACCCAACCATAATACGCAACAAAATAAATAAAATAGACAAACTCAACGAAACCAGACAGAAATTTGAGATAGACACTAATTATAGAGAGTCCCCTTAGTAAGGTCTAAAACGACCACCCCATTTAAAACGCGAGCAACAGTCGCGCAAAACGCGACAGTGGGATACCCTTCGACCTATGTTCCCGTGTAGTTTAATATGTTAAATTCATACACATATGCATATGCACATGCTTTGAAATTAATCCCGACAGATGGCGCTCGCGCTTCGCGCTCGCCCGTCTCCCTTGTTAGCTGACAGAAGCACTTGGTTTTATGCTCATACTTTCTTAAATAACTTCTGTGTTTATTGATCGATTGGATTGTAGTTTGGGGACTACGTAGATATTTCATTTAGCTTAGTATATGTTAAAGTCAGAAAGTTGTATCTTATATACAGCGCTTACAAATTAAGTTCAAAAATTAAATTATTGATTTGTGGGGGCGGTGGGCGTGGCACCTAACATTTGAAATAAACTTCATCTGCTTATAGTACACAGGCGTCTTCCTGCCAAGTTTGGTAACTCTAGCTTTTATAATAGCTGAGATCTGTGCGTTCACACAGACAGACGGACAGACGGACAGACAGACAGATATGGCTCAATCGACTCGGCTTGTGATCCTGAGCAAGAATATATATACTTTATGGGGTCTCCCACGCCTCCTTATGCCTGTTACATACATTTGCACAAAGTTAGTATACCCTTTTTTGACCATTTTCAATGGTCAAAGGGTATAAAAACAGGTAGCTTAAGACAGATAGACGATAAACATTACGAAGAAACCAATAGAGGTAGGAAAATAGTACATTATAAATCCAAATTTAAGAAAAAGAAGAAAACTAATATAAGCAAATATGATAACGACAATTCCAGATCAACTCCAGGACCCACTTAAGAAAGCAGTTCTATTCACAATTTTCATAATTTGCCTTATTCCATCAGCACACACGCAAAGTCTAGAAGTAAACCCAATTTACGCTAAAAATGGCTATCTTATATTTCAAACCGGATCAATTGACTTACCAGTTAACTACGAATATCACTATCTTTCTATAAACATAACCAAAACAGAAAATACTTATGCAGAATTAATAAAACAAACAAAATTATTTGAAACACTCCTACAAATTCGATATTTAGTAGAAAAACTCGATAGAGAAATTAACGGCATAAAAATAGCAAAACGCAGCAAACGCGGTCTTGTTAATTTTATGGGCATAGTTTACAAATATTTATTTGGCACATTGGATCAAGAAGACAGAGAAGAATTAGAACAAAAAATTAATACCATTTCTGAAAATAGCATTCAAATAAGTGAATTAAACCATGTAATAGACGCAATAATTGAAGGAATCAGAGTCATTAACCATTTAAGTGCACTTTTAATTTTCAACCTACAACAATTTACTGAATACATTGAGGACATAGAACTTGGCATGCAATTAACTCGATTAGGTATTTTCAATCCAAAACTTCTAAAACACGATTTGTTAACCCATGTAAATTCCGAAAAACTATTAAATATCAAAACCTCTACTTGGCTTAAAACAAGCACAAACGAAATCTTGATAATATCCCATATTCCTAGAGAAATAATAAAAATACCTATCTTCGAAATAATACCATACCCCGATGAAAATAAAAATACACTTACTGAAGCTATTCACGATAAATATTTTGTACAAAACGATCAAGCATACACAGCAAACTCGAAAGATTTGGTCATAAATAAATGTATCACAGGCATACTAAATCAAGTAACAACACAATGTAGGTATAGTAAAACCCATTCAGAATTCGAAATAAAATATGTTGAACCTAATATAATCACAACTTGGAACCTACCCAAGACAATACTTAACCAAAATTGTATAAACAGAAAAATAGAAATTGAATGCAATAACATAATAAAAGCATTTACAAATACTATGCTTGACTATACCCAAACTATCTATGTAAACAATAATGTAACAAAACTAGAAACACTATCTTATATCCAAGCAAAAGAAATAATACAACAACATGCCAAATCAAATAATATATTTCAAACTATAACACTTACTGCACTTATTGTCATTATTATAATTTTTATACTTTTTATACATTCCACACAAAATAATTGTTAAATTTAAGAAACAACCAAATAACCCCATAGAGGAAAATGAAAATATTGTAATACCGACAGTAGAAAATGTACCGATAAACGATACTCCTGTATTATACCCCAGGGTAAACACCTGAGGACAGGCTTATTTCTTAGGAGGGGAAAGTTACATATCCACGTATATCGGACTTACACAAAAGTCCCTACACTACACCACACGCACACATACAATTGTAAACATTCACAACACAACACACACACATACAATTGTAAACATTTGTACTTAAAAGAACAAAAGCCATTTGGTTGCCCTTCTCAAAAGTCAACTTCCCACGCGTAGCAAGTCACCCCACTCGTAAGTTGAGCTTTCAACTCATAAACATCCAAATGTCCGATCAAAGTCCGAATCCCACAGTCTCCCCCAATTTGAATTCGATCACCATTGGCGATAGCCGCCACTTGCAATAACAAATACATCCGTGCCCACTGTCTCCCCCAATTTGGCGACAACCGCCACCTGCAATAACAAACACATCAGTGCGCGCCATCCATCACGCACTTGTCTCAGAAGGATCTTATTACCCCCTTTATTATCGCTCCCCCTATTTTTCGGAGAGTCTCTCTTAACAAGAGAACACAATCGTTACATGAGCCAAACTCTCTTAAAGAGTTCGTTCTCTTAATACCCCTTCAGCCTATTTAAGCTCAGGCTTGCCTTCGGGCAAGAGTTCAGTTCAGATACAGTTATCTCCGCGATAATTCCTGTTCAGCCGCCCCGTTCGTCTAATTAGCAACCAAACGGCTTTGGTTCTTCCACTTAATAGGAAGATAAGTGTTATTAAATAAAATAAAAATATATATATATATATATATATATATATATATATATATATATATATATATATATATATATATATATATATATATATATGTCGGGTTGTTGGTGCCAGGAGCCTCGTCGTACGTTCGTCCGTCCATATCGGCGTCACTCATGATGACCTTCACCACTCAATTTATAAGCTGCGCGCGTTTAACGAGTCCACTTGCGTCTACCTTGGCTTCTCAACACTTAATGCCTCGTTTCGTACAGACTGCCTTTTGTCTTTTCCATTTTTTGGCATTCCCTTTTCATTATGTCTCTCTCTCTCACTCTAACCAAGCAGCGCAAGTGGCCACGTTCAGCAACAGCTATATCGCTCTCATTCTAGCAGAGTCCCGTTTATAGATAATTCATCTATTCATACTCACACATTGACAATGAATAGGAAATCGAATAACAGCAGAAGGAACATGGAGAAGAAGTAAATAACGACCAAGCGCATACACATTATTTTCACCCCGACACGGCCATTCTGACATTTACACGACCTCGTGTAAGCTTTTGATACCGAGATACCAGGGTATCAAGATCACATACTTTCATCACTCCTCAATACTATTTCATGTCATTAATTTGACTTTATTAGGTGTAATTTCATAATTTCTTAATTCTGTGAAGGAGCAAACAACTTACATTTCATTGTTGCTGAGATAACTTATTCTATTTTCAAATTCAGTTTCATCGATCAGTAATACATCAGCTTACAACTTATCTTAGCATTATCATTTACCGATTGCTAGTATCGATCTTCCGCCAGTTCACACACACTTAATTATTAATACAATGCAAACTCATCGTCTCTCCTGGACGGATCTCTCTTGTTACAAACAACAGGTGATACAGATATCTCTTCGTCTCGCTAGACGGATAACTCTTTATTACTTATTCATCGTCTCACCTCGACGGATAACTCACAATTCATCGTCTCACATAGACGGATAACTCACAATTCATCGTCTCACCTAGACGGATATCTCTCGTTCACAAAAGAACTCATTGGCGGGATTTTCTCTTCATTCAACTATTTCTCTATATTCTCGTTTAACTCATTAGGCATTTCCGCATCCGGCATTTTTCGTAAATCTTCATGACAGTACTTGAACGATCGGTTACTCGTCAACGACTTTAGCGTATACCTGTCACCCTCTAATACTTCAGTTACCAAAAACGGTCCTTTGAATTTCGGATCTAACTTGGTTTGGTGTCTTTCTTCATTTTTCAATAGCACATAGTCACCCACGTGGTGTTTATTAACGGCTGCCTTACTACTATCAAATCTGGTTTTGTCGTAAGACGCTAAGGAATTCATATTTTCTGTCGCCTGCGCTCTAACAGTTGCCAAATCTATTTCACATTCGGTCTCACATGGGGAAACTAACCCAAGGGGTCGAGCCTGTTTGCCAATCAACATCTCCAACGGACTTGCCTCGGTGGCACGAGAAATTGTACAATTCAGTGCAAGTTGGACTTCGCCAATTGCATCCTGCCACGATCGTTGACTTGATTCTACCACTGACAACAAATTTTTCAGTATGCTCATAACCCGTTCCACCTGCCCATTCGCGCGGCTCATTCCCGTAGCAATCAAGTGAAGTTGAACTTTCTGTGATGCGCAAAACTCTGAAAACTTGGAGCTAGTGAAACATCTGCCCTGGTCGGCGATAACGCGATCTGGTACTCCGAATAAGGATATGGAAGATTTCATAGCGTTGACACAGGTTTCGACATCTATCTTTAAGGTGTGTAGATAAACAAATTTTGTATAGGCATCGATCTGAACAATAAGATATTCTTTCTTATCGCTCTTGTCACTTAATTTTCCCGTTATATCTATATGAATGGTATGCCACGGTATACTTGTCTTCGGGATAGAGTGAAGTTCTGCCTGAACCTTCCCAGACGATGATTTCACAGTCCGACAAGTAATACAGTTTGAAACAAATTTCCGGACATACTTGTTCATTTTAGCGAACCAGTAATACTGGTACACTTTATCAAGTGTCTTTTGCCATCCTAAATGCATAATCGACTCGTGTACCTGGTTAATTACTGACCATTTGAAAGCTCTGGGTACAACTGGTAAACAACTTGTTCTACCTAGTCTTTGGACCTTGCGATATAGTACGCCTTTTCGCAGATCATATGTTTTGGCGAGGTTTTCGGCCAACTCATCTGACTCCAATTTGTTAACAATTTCTGTTATCTCGGGGTCTAATCGTTGCTCAGCAAGAAGCCAAGTACTTGAAATTTCGGACAGATTTACTCGTTTTTCGGGAATCTTGTTCATTAACTGAATGTGTTCGGATGGTAAAGGATTTCTTGATAGGAAATCGACATGAGCCATACGCTTACCCTCTCTATACTGAATTTCAAAATTAAACGATTGTAAGTAGGCCCACCAGCGGTGAACTCTGGGGGTTAAATCTACTTTTGTGCGAGAAGCTTTTAATGAATTACAGTCGGTATAGACAACGAACTCACGGCCAATTAGGTAATGGCGAAAATGTTTAACGGCATTTACCACTGCCAAGGTTTCAAGCTCATAAGAGTGATATCTAGATTCAACAGAGGTAGTTGTTTTGCTGAAGTATTCGATTACATGGGGTTTACTTTCTATACGGTGTAAAAGTATCGCTCCATATCCACATGCACTTGCATCAGTGTGCAGCTCTATAGGATGTTGCGGGTCGAAAATGACCAAAACGGGCTCATTAGTGAGGATCGTCACAACTTTGAGTCTGATCTCTTCTAGCTCAGCGCTCCATGTAATCTTGCCGTTACCAGACGAAAGTGAATACAAAGGTTTCATAAGTTGGGAGAATCCAGGAACGAATTTGCGAAAGTACGAGGCCAGGCCAATGAATTGTCTAACGCCGGAGACAGTTTGAGGAGGAGGCAAGGAGCTTAATGAAGCTATCTTTCGCACATTCGGGCGAATCTCCCCAGCTCGCACTTCATAGCCCAAATACTGGACCGTTGTTTTGAGAAAACTACATTTAGAAAGATTAAAGGTAAAACCAGCCTTTGCAAGAACATCCAAAACAGTTGTAAGCCTTTCCAAAGCCAATTCCTTGGTGGGCGATACCACCATTATGTCGTCCATGTAAACTATTACAAAAGAATTAGCAAGGTCACCAAGTGCATTTATGACTGCGCGCTGGAAAACAGATGGCGCATTTTTGAGGCCAAAAGGCATTGTAAGAAATTCAAATTGACCGTCTGGGGTCACAAATGCAGTATATTCCACGGATTCAGGGTGAATCGGGATTTGGTGGAAGCCACTCGCCATATCTAAACATGTGAAGTAATTTGCTCCGCGAAGTCTAGCAATTTGATCGCTAATAAGCGGTAAGGGGTATTTATCCGAAATCGTGTTTGAGTTTAGCTCTCTATAATCGACACACAAACGGTCGGTGCCATTCTTCTTTTTTACGAGCAAGATGGGGCTCGCAAAGGGAGAACAACTTGGGCGAGCAATATTACACCTTATCAATTCGCTCACTTGCATACGCACTATTTCTCTTTCTTCGGGGCTAAGTCTGTAAGGTCGGCGCTGGACAGTTTTAGTTGGATCAATTAAACGGATTTTCATTTCACCCGTATTTACTCGGGTGTGAGGTATCCCATTGGTAAATGAAGTTGAGGGCTTTTCAAGGAGCTACTTTTTTTTTTTTCTTTTTTTTGATTACTTAGTTGTGGATGAAATAGGACAACGAAAAAACCCCCCCAGCAACAGAAATATTAATTATTTTTTTTTTTTTTATTAATTTAAAATTTTTCAAATTAAAAAAAAAAAACAATTGTTTGAGTTATCTCTCGCCCTATCAGAATATCACTCCTCAATTGCTCATTCGGGATTACATGAAATATTTATTTTATTTATTTGAAGAGTTAACTTAAGCTTGAAAGTTTAAGTGAACAGTTTTTTTGGAGCCATGGCTACTGAGGCCTTCGGCTAATGTACATTTGTCTGTTTTTTTTTTTTTTACATATTTACAGGATGGTATGAATATTATTTATATTGTTAATATAAAATTCTACAACTATGATTAACCTTATGAATCTTAATTTATTTTATATTATATGATATATGTTACATTCTTTTAAATATTTTATAATGGTTCTTATGTTGTCAGATGTTGGGTTTGTTACTAAAGATTTTAATGAAGATTGAGAAAAATATTTTAATCTGATTTGATTAAAGGTGGGACAAAAAGTAAGCAAATGTTCGAGGGTAATCGAGTTGTTCGTGTTACAAAAAGGACATAAGGCAGAGGCATTTTTATTCATATAGTGTGCATGTGTTAAATTCGTGTGTCCCAGTCGGATGCGAATCAACTTAATCTCATCTTTGCGAGGTATCATTAATTTATCCTTATAGTTCAGATAGTTCTTTATATTCATTTTATGTAAATTGATTGATTTGTACCAAGTGGATGTATCGGTGAACCTATTTAGTTGGTTTGTAAAATAAAATTTTTTTATATGATTCTTTAAGTCTGTATTATTGTTGTTTTGTGTGTATGTTAATGGAAAAAGTCTAGAGTCTTTTGCTGATTTATCAGCAAGCTCATTTCCTGTTATATTAATGTGGCTGGGAACCCACAGAAGGGTAAATTTTGGAAAAAAATCGTATTAATAAGTTTCTTATTTCGACTACGTAATATGTATTGTTGTTTACATTTTTAATTGCATTAAGGGATGAGAGAGAGTCGGAACAAATCATAAATTTACCTCGTCTGGTTTTAAGTAGTAAAATTGCTTCGTGTATCGCTATTAATTCCGAAGAAAATACGGTAGAGTATGTTGGAAGTAACCCCATTTTAAGAACTTCAGTTTCTGAAGTTATCGCATAGCCTGTAGATTCGTTCATTTGAGATCCATCTGTATATACGAATGATGTTTTATTACTTTGCTCTGACTTAAGTTGAAGGAATTGTTTTCGGTAGACTTCTGGAGGTGTTGTGTTTTTATTGAGTTTACTAAGTGTCGTGTTGATGGTACTCGAGTTAAGGGCCCAAGGTGGGTCTTTGTGTTTGAGTTTTTTTGGAGGTCTTAAAACAATGTTAAAGGATTTATTAAGTTTAAGAACTTTGTCTAAAACAGAATGTTTTTTCTCTGGTTTTGGTTGCTTATAGTTCTTAATTATGTTATGAAGTGGTGAGTCTGAACTGTTAAGTACGAGTTGGAAGAGATTTGTAGTGAGAAACTCTGTTCTGATATCAAGGGGTGTGATGTTTGCTTCAAATAGAATGTTAGACGTTGGTGTAGTTCGAAATGCTCCCAAGGCTATCCTAACTGCTGTATTTAAAATCGACTTAATTTTTTTCAGACTGCTTGGTGCAGCCGATCCATACAATGGCAAAGCATAATCCAATTTTGAAATAATAATGGACTTAACAATTGATACTAATGTAAGTGTACTGCAGCCAAACTTTGTGCTTGCAAGACACTTGATGATATCGAGGCGTTTTGAAAGACATGTTGTGAGATCATCAATATGTGGGTTCCACTTGTGTTTCCTATTGAATGTAACACCCAACAGTTTCAATGAAGAAACATTGGGAATGTGGACTTGGCTGGTAGATACATTGCAAATACAATTTTGTTTGTTACAAATGTGCATATGCTTGCATTTGGCGGGAGATAGGCTGCCGCCAGAGTAGTTGCACCAATCCGAAATATTGCAAAATAAGGAATCTAGGTTTATCGTAGTATTTTTAGTTTTGTCTAACTTAATTAGGAGATTAAAGTCGTCGGCGTATGCACTTATGTATATTTCTTTGTATAAAGATATGATTTCTGTAAGTTTTTGGTAAGCAATAACAAAGAGAACCACAGAGAGTGGTGACCCTTGGGGGATGCCATTATCCAATGGAAGTGATTTTGAGTATGATTTACCCACTTTAACAATTATTTTTCTGTTTGTCATAAAGTTCTTGACGTAAATAAGAATGTGTGGGCCAACCCCCATTTAATAAGTTGATCTATTACGGCGTGAATGCCAATTTTTTTCAAACGCCTTGGAGAAGTCAAGTGATACAATTGATATGTGGTTTTTTGTGGCTAAGGATTTGGTTATAATATGGTCTATAAAAAGTAGACAATCCATAACAGATTTTCCTTTCCTAAAACCAACTTGACTATTGTGTAGAAGTTTGTTAGAAGTAATAAACCACCATAGTCTTTTAGCTACAATTTTGTCAAGAAGTTTTGCTACGCATGAGTTCAGCGAAATAGGTCGATATGATGAGATCATTGTTTTTTCATTATTTGGTTTCAATATGGGTATAATGAGGCTGAGCTTGTATTGTTGTGGTATTACATCACCCAGTATTGCGTTATATAAGTTTATAACTCTGTTTTTAATTTCTCTGGGAAGTGCCTTAATCATGGAATAATTTATTCGATCTAGGCCTGGAGTGTTTCCTTTTAAGGAATTAAGGGCCGAAGAAAATTCGATAAAGTTTATTTCGTTCTCTATTGGCAAAGCAGCCTTTCCTGAAGCATATGACAGATCATCTGTCAAAATTCTACTTTTGTTTGTCGTAAACGAGTTGGTAAAGTTTGAGTTGTTTGATTGTAAAGACCAGTTTTGGCAGAATAGCTCCGCAATGTCCTGAGGCTGAGTGATGTTGTCAGTAGAGTTTATACTTTTAATGCAGTGTAAGCCTTTCAAAGTATTTAAGCCGCAGAGACGGCGTATATTGTTCCAAATTTTTGGTATTGGGGTAAGAGGATTGATTTCTTCTGTGAATTTGGATGTAGATTCTTTTTTGGCCTCTTTGTGCGTACGTCTAAATAGTGCATTTTTTCTCCTATAGTCAATAATATTTTCGGTAGTAATATTTCTTTTAAGTAATTGCCAAGCCTTGTTTTTACTTTTTCGGAGTTTCTCTAGTTCCTTATTCCACCAAGGTACAGTGTGCGAAGTTTTTGGCGTGGACTTTGGGATGCTTTTATGTGCACTTCTTAAAATAATTTTACTAAGATTGGCTGCTTCCTGATTTATATTCGAGCTTATGGGTAAGGAAGAGTTGTGCAAAGAAGCGTATATAAGTCCCAATTCGCTGAATTTGTTTTGAAAAATGGCCTGTGTGTTGGTTTTTGGATTTGAGCTCTATTAAATATATTGTTCAGAATGGGCAAGTGGTCGCTACCAAAGAAGTCCGTTTCGATTGTCCAGTTTGTTTCTATTGCAAGTTCGGGAGTACATATGCTAAGGTCTATATGAGTCAATGTGTTATGAGTGCTTAAATGTGTTGGGCTACCGTCGTTGAGGATAATTAGGTTAGACTGGGCAATCCATTTTTCCAGTGTAATTCCTTTCTTGTTATTTACAGGGGAGCCCCATCTTTTATGCCAACAATTAAAATCTCCAGTTATTAAGGTCGGGATATTGTTAGCGATATTAAGCACTGAGTATAGGTTGTTGAGAGTAAAATGAGCTTTTGGTTGTATGTAAGTTGAAATAATTTGGAGTTTTGTCTTAGAACAGATTTCCACGCAGATAGCATCAAAGTCGGATCTAAGGGTTATTTCTCGATATTCGATTGATTTGTGAATGAGGATCGCTACCCCACCATAAGATGGAGAAGAGTTCAGAGTTATCATGGCATAGTTGATTGGGATGGGGTGTAGATTATGTGCTAAGATGTGAGTTTCTTGGAGAGTTAATATATGTGGTTTGTGCTTTGCTATTAAGGTTTGGAGTTCACTGTAGTTGTTGTTGAAACCATTGATATTCCACTGTATAACTTTCAAAGACATTTTCATAGGCTAGGAGTATTGTGAAAAGTACAGAGATAAAACTAAAATATGATTTGTTGGTGTCTGGCTGCAACAGTGTGCAATCAGACACAAACTACAGTGAAAATTGCTGCAACTGAAATGCCCTCCCCCCCGCCCCACCAATCCCTCCACATGTTGTAAAGCGATTGGTAGGCCGCAGGGGAGGACATCTCGGATCGGTTGCAGCATTGGTTAATTAATTTCGTCTTCTAAATTTGAGAGATCCATTTGTTCATCTGAAGATGACAAATCAGGAATTTTTTCCTTATGACTAGTTTTAAGATCTATTACATTGTTTGTTTTTTGTTGTTTCTTATCTTTTGCTTTAAGTTGTGACTTAAGTCGATTAGAAATATTTTTTGGAAGGATTTTAACTGATGGACTTGGGCTGGTGGGAAGTTTGTTAGTGGAATGTGATAGGATTATATTTGAAGTTTTGGATTCCTCGTTGTTTCCTGCTAATTCCTCGTAGGAAAGTATCTTACGTGTGGTTGTTGAGTGATTGGGCGCCGCGTTATTTTGGGGATGTTTGTTATAGTCAGTGGAGTTTGTTTTGGCCACGCTGGAGTACAATGATCCATCGTGTGGGTGTCTCGAGTTATAGATGGAGATAGCCTTTTTAATGTCCACCTTTTCGAGCGTCTTAATGGCTTGTATTTCCTGATGTTTCACGAAGATGGGGCATCTTCTAAAGACTGATGAGTGGTTGGTGTCGGGTAGGTTCAGATCCTTGCAGTTTACACAACATTTATTGAAGTTGCAAAGTTCTTTGGTGTTAGGGACCATGTGGTATTCCTTGGCACAATTTATACATGACTTTTTGTTGCGACAGAGCGTGGTGATGTGTCCAAATCGGAAGCAATTATTGCAGCGGAGTGGGGCAGGAATAAAAGTGCGTACTTTGACCACTTCATATCCAATTTTGATATTTTCAGGTGTTATGTGTGAGCCAAACGTTAATATGATCAATCCAGTTTCTTCCAATTCGTTGTTAACCTTCTTTAAAATTTTTTTGACTTCAATGACGTTTTGGGTTGCCAGTTCATCTTTAATTACGTTTTCGGGTAGGCAGCGTAGATCGTTGGAATATATGACTCCTTTTGAAGCATTGAGGGTAGAATGTTCACGAACCTCCACTGGGAATGGTCCCAAAAGTTGGAGTTTCTTCAATTTTAAGGCTTGTAGCAAATTTTTAGTTTTGATCAACAAATTTCCGTCTCGTGTTTTTTTTGGCCATCAAAACTTCGCCGTTGCAAGTGAAATCAATCGTTTTCTTTATTAAAAACGGAGAGATGTTTGCCATTGAACTGTCATCAGTTCGTTTCATAATCAAAAACTTGGGTTCAGACATTGATTTTGTCTTATCAGGGGGATCAACGGTCCCCATCGTAACGGTGATTAGTTTTATTTTTGTTATGTTATGCTTTAAGCTTTGCTTTGTTTTGTTTTGAAGAATGGTTTGCGATAAGAAGCAAGCGATTGGTTTTAGATAAGAAGCAAGCAAGAAACTTTCCGTACACACGTCTTGTCTGTCCGAAAGTCAAAATGGAACTGTACATGAAATAATATTTCCATAATGTTTTCGTTTATAGTAACTTTCCTCAAAAATTTCAAAGTAATTCATAAACACCCACCCCCCAAAACCTTTTTTTTTTCCTATTTTTTTTATACGTTTTCCAAAAAGCTTTTTACTTATTTCGAATTTTATAAAGGGAACACTTTCCCCCAGCAAAAAAAACAAATTGAATAATCCCCCCCCCTTTAAAGAAATTTCCTTTCCTCCTCGCCCCCCACACATTATAAATCTTATTTTTTGTAACATCAATCTTGCTTGACTGCACTTCCGTTTTTCGGGCACTTGTTGGAGAAATGTCCCAATTCGCCGCACCGATAGCACGTGACATTTGATTTTTCACGCTGCGGTTTCGCCTCTCTATCTTGTCGCATTTTACTTCGGCATTCAGCAATTCGATGTCCCGGCTTTGAACAAAAGTGACATACAACTGGCGATCCCTTATGGTTCTTCTGGTTAGGTCCAGGGTTGTCATCTCGAGCATGTCGCTTCTTGTCGAACGTAAACGCTTTTAACTTCGCCTGTAGCTTACTTCTGGTGCGCACATTGGATGTGAAGAGAACGCGTTGCAAACGACTGTCAATGTTTGCCATATGCGCAAGAACAGTTGTAACGGCAATTTCTTCTATTCCCATATTTCGCCATTTCGTAGTCAGCGTCGTCACCAACCGACTCGCATATACCGCGTAACATTCGGGGCCACTCGGCCGGCTGTTGAGTAAATTCAAAAACGTAGCGGCCGGCGTCTCTTCGGTTTCAAAGCGCTGCAGAAATAATTCCTGGAACTCTTGCCAAGTCATACCTTGGTATGAAATTTGTGTGAGCCACTGAGATGCACTTCCCTCCATACAGTTGCTAAGTGCCATGATTAATTTACTTCCTTGAAGGGGGTGCTCAGACAGAATTATATCGGTTGTTGAACACCACTTTCCTGCCTCAACACATGCAGCTTCAGGGTTAAATTTGGGTAGCTTAACTTCATAGCTAGGTTGCTGCTCGCGTGCCGGCGTCACTTGCATGATTTTTACGAGTTCAGCCATATTCCGATTTTGCATTTCGACCACTGCACGCCACTGCTCCTCAGAAAATGCAGGATGTGGCACAGATCCCACTTCTGATGTCGGGTTGTTGGTGCCAGGAGCCTCGTCGTACGTTCGTCCGTCCATATCGGCGTCACTCATGATGACCTTCACCACTCAATTTATAAGCTGCGCGCGTTTAACGAGTCCACTTGCGTCTACTTTGGCTTCTCAACACTTAATGCCTCGTTTCGTACAGACTGCCTTTTGTCTTTTCCATTTTTTGGCATTCCCTTTTCATTATGTCTCTCTCTCTCACTCTAACCAAGCAGCGCAAGTGGCCACGTTCAGCAACAGCTATATCGCTCTCATTCTAGCAGAGTCCCGTTTATAGATAATTCATCTATTCATACTCACACATTGACAATGAATAGGAAAACGAATAACAGCAGAAGGAACATGGAGAAGAAGTAAATAACGACCAAGCGCATACACATTATTTTCGCCCCGACATATATATATATATATATATATGAAAACTGCAAACTATTAATTCAAATTGAATTAATTAAAATAGTTGAAAAAATTCTAGTAAATTACATACCTTTTGCGTTGTAGCTCTTCTTCTTGTTTTTGGAGCAGTGACGGACCTGAAAACATCAATAGACGAAAAAATATCGATTTTTCGGAAAATTTAAAAAGATCGATATTTCGGCACCTCTAGAAAGGGATCAATTTAAGACCAGAGATATGTAGGTGAAAGTGGCGTACACATTGTTTTTGGCATGCAAGGCAAGGAGTCAAAAATATGGTAATAAAATTAAATGCCCTTTTTACAAATGTGGATTGATCATATGCAAGAAAAAGAAGAATGGGTTTTGTAAGCAAGACAATATGACTTACAAAGTGATTAGGACTTATTTTACTTCCAATTTAAGGGAAAACAAAGAAGGTTATGAAGGCGAAAATTTTGTTTTGAAAAACCCCAATTTCAGGTCAGCACCTTTTCCCGGGAATGGGATCCCTCAAAATTTAATTTCAAAGCAAGAATTAAGGAAATAATAACTAACATAAAACAAATCCGTAATACAGATTATTCAGAAACCTTGAATTTCTTTGCCAATTAGCTAGAAAAAATTATAAATGTAACTAGCTGACTCGGCCACGCGTTGCTGTGGCTAAAGTTTTTGTTATATTAAATACGAAAATGTTGATGTTGGTATATAAATTCACTGGATTAAGATTTGAAGGGGAAGTACGTTGAACACAATTAATTAAAATGTTCTTACACTTGATATTAAGCAGAAATCAATACAAAATAAACATTTATCAGATTGATTATTTCCATTTAATTTTATAACAAATAAGTATATATTACAGTATAATACAGCAAATAATATGTGACGCTCAAACTCATGAATGAGGTAGGCAAGGCAGACAGTCTTAAACTTTTAAACATTAATATCTATTTTTTAAAATATAAATACTTTCAATTTCAATTTAATTTAACACCAATCGGTGCACAATGTTTTTGGTTAACCTGTCTTTAGCTAACACAAATAGATTCGATGGTTTCCCAACACGTGAACACGCAACATATAGTTGCCCATGAGAAAAACATGGATTTTCCAAATCTAAACCACAAATGGACATTGTTTGACCTTGAGATTTATTGATAGACATGGCGAAAGCTAAACGAATTGGAAACTGTAGCCTTTTGAAGGGTATGGTAGAATCTGATGGTATCATCGGAATACGTGGCAGCAGGACCACTTTTCCTTTAAACTTCCCAGCCAAAATGGTTGCTTCAAGAATGTTTCCGGTGATCTTTTTGATGACCAAACGCGTACCGTTACATAATTGAGGTGGATTCAAATTACGGAGGAGAATAATAGGGGAACCAATCTTTAATCGAAGATTATGTGGTGGCATTCCAGGGATATCTAATGAATTTAAAAATTCGATCGGAAAATTAACACTTTCATTTTCATCAACAACAGTATCGATTGATTTAAAAGACATCAGATCGCCTGGTAACAACTGTTGTATCTGGAAGTTAATTTCGTCAACATCAACGTTTTTGGCTGCCAAAATCGCCCGTTGCCTGAGCCATTCATGATTCAAATAATTATTATGTATATCCGGGAAAATACTCTGAATCAATTCATTTTTATCCTGAACAACAGTGCAAAAATTGTCTGGTAGTTTAATGCATTGCGTATTTGGTTGCAGTTCTATTTTACCGTTCCCAATATCTAGTAGTTGTTCGGAAAATATTTGTGCTGATGGATCATTTTGCAATTGTACTCGCATATTTATGGTCAATTGAAGTGTTTCAACACTTCGCCATAAGAATGATTGTTTCAAACATGCATTAATCTCATCCGCGAAAGTAGAGCGAGGTATAACCGGTAAGGTCTGCCGGAAGTCACCAGACAAAAGTAAGATAGCACCACCGAACAGTTTATTATTGCTGTTTAAATCTTGCATAGTTCTGTTTAATGCTTCAAGTGAATATTTGTGTGCCATTATGCACTCATCCCAAATTATTATAGAACTCTTCCGCAACACTGAAGCTATTCCACTATTCTTTTTGATGTTACATATTGCATCTGGTTTATTATGAACGTCCAATGGCAGCTTGAATGTTGAATGTGCTGTTCGCCCACCATCCAGTAAAGTAGCCGCAATGCCTGACGATGCTACTGCTAATGCGATTTTTTGTTGCGACCGTATTTTGGCAAGAATCAAGGATATTAAAAATGTCTTACCGGTTCCACCGGGTGCATCCAAGAAAAAAAAGCCGCCTTGTTCAGCAGCAACAGCCAGCATAATCCGATCATGAATAATTTTTTGTTCTGCTGTCAGTAATGGTTCACTGTTCATGATAATTGTTGCTAAACTTCCATGGTCATATTGCTTTTCTCGTTGCAAATCGGTATTGACTAAGTCGGTGGCTGGACGATTAGGTGATGGCATACCATAATGATTAAGCGGTAAATTTGAAATAAGAACACATAAATCCTCGATCAAGACCAATGCTTCATTGTACATTGTACGTTGACCGTTTTCAAGATGTATAGCCAGATGTTGGACAGCAGGATCTCTTTCGTGGATGGGAAAGCTGAGAATATGCCAAATAGCTTCATTGCTGCTAATGTATCTGCCCATTTGGTATCGTGCTATTTCGTCATTTTTATTTATGTTTTGTACTTCAAATATGGCCAAATCACTGCCTTTGTTTACATATTTACAAATATACTTAATTGATTTAACAGAACTGCAAAGCTCAACATTGATATGAGCTTTGTAAGTTTTTGAAAGTAGTGGTGAGTATGGTACCACCCACTGATTATCAAACTCAACTTGATTTGGAAAGTTCGGCAGTCGCATTGTAAATGTGTGGCCACCATTCTCAGTACTTCTGCGGCGATACATTGGATAACCATCAATATCCGTGATCGTGTCATTCGTATGCGGCTTTGGGAAGTTTTTTTTACATTTTCCATTTTCCATGCACGGTGACGTTATGTTGAAAGCACCGCATGGCCCATGGATCATGTGTTTGGTGACAATATCAAATAATTCTTGATCAATTAATGGGTCTGGAATTTCGGCTGAAATTATTTGATCGATTTCTTCAGGACGGATTCTATCTTTAAGCCAAACCAAAATGTGGGCATGAGGCAAACCTCGCTTTTGCCACTCTATCGTATACAGCCAACAACGTGTGATACCAAAAATTGAATATTTAACAATAAAATCAATTAAGGATTTCAATTTTTGTTTAAACACACGTGCAGTCAAATCATGGCGATGAATGGCTTGTTGTCCTGGCAATAGTAAAGTTTGTATCTCTTCCCAATTTGGATTACATGTGAATGTAATAAATAAATCCGGTCGGCCGTAATAACGTACGTAAGTCATCGCATCTTGTATGTATTCCTGCATGTTCCGTGGACTGCCGATGTAGCTTGAAGGTAAAATGAAAGCATTACCGATGTCATTGGGATTTACATTTCCATCGATGTTTCCAGCAACAGCATCTCGTAAGTGAATATATTCTTCCGATCGTAGTTTTGCCTGGTTGAATCGAAGGAATCGCAAGCGTTCGCTTTCGACCTTAGCATACATATCAACAATGTATTGATGGAACAGCTGACGATATCGAAGGATATAATTGTCTTGATGTTGTCTAACCATTATTCGGTGTGCGTAGTAGTTCATTGAGCTAACTTTTTTATTTCTGTAATCACCTAAAAAAATAACAAATAAAATGCAATACGAAATTAAAATCTATACATATAGTAAGAAAATAAATAGATAAT
Source organism: Zaprionus davidi (assembly GCA_018903715.1). NCBI lineage: Eukaryota > Metazoa > Arthropoda > Insecta > Diptera > Drosophilidae > Zaprionus > Zaprionus davidi. Next base: position 18,080 of record JAEIGL010000145.1, read on the forward strand.
TGTCAAATTTACCGGTATTTGGATCATACTGTTTGATATTAAGGTGATATTCATCTTGTCCTTGCCAAAATATCAATGGATACTGTAGTGCGTCATATGAACGGTGTAGATCCGAAATCGTACTGACAGTGTTGTCTCGCCGTGTAATTTTTATAGATCTTTTGTCAACTGGATCACCAACCATGATAACAGCAACCTCATCAACAGTTGGAGCGTTGAATCTACCAGCATGTTCACCTAATGGTACTTTGTCGGCTTTTATGACGATTTGATAATTGTCATTTTGCAGTCGTGGCGAAACTCTTTTGATCAATTGAATTAGTTGATTGTGATCTTCTAAAAAATTTTCCAATAATATCACAATTGCTCTTCCGTCTGCTTGTTCAATAAAATTATACAGGCACCGAGTCGTCACGCGCTCTTCACGATCGCCCATAAAATAAATTTGAAGAAATTTCGGATTGTTATCAGGCATTGGCATCAAGGATCCGATTTTATGGTACACCTGGCCTTGAATTTTGAATGTAGTTTCAAAATTACGTCCATCGGATGCACGATCGCAAATTTTAGTTGCCCCAAATGACGTCATTTGGAAGCAAGAATTAAATTTGCGTATCTTACGCAAAAATAATTTGGAATCATCTGAATTGCCAGTAAGAAGGGATAATAAAGGCTCCGGCGGAGCGGGTAGAGGTGACAGTACAACTTTTCCTGATGCGCAGCACATGCCGGCTGCTTCATTCCGAAATTTCAATGCCTGACAATATTGACATACTTTATCCATTCCACCGATAGCAATTTTTGAATGCGCTGAGTAGTTAATATCTGGTGCATATTCAAAGGCAAGCCGAACGAATGATGCACGTGTTAATGAGCGGCTGATTCGTTGCCTTTATCGACCTAGTACTCGTACTGTAGCTATGTTTCGTTCTCGTGCCGCTCTTGTTCTCGTAATATTCTGTTGCAGACGTTCGTCACGCCGTTCTTGAGATTCTTGTGCACGACTTTCTGCAGTCCTGATTCTTTGAGCTGCATTTCTTGTTTCGATTTGTTCTGGTATTTGCTGAGCTCTTTCAACACGTTTGCGTCGTGACCCTTTGCTGCTCGCGTTGTTGAGGTTAGATTTTTTCGGTGGCATTTGACTGAAAATAATAATTTAATCGTTTAAATATTAGAAAGAGGAACTGAAAAACAGGTTATCATAGCACATTGAAATAATAAGTGCAAAATAATTTTCAATGGAGGTTAAATAAAAATAATATAAAATTTTTGTACAATTATTGAAAAAGTGTGGGGAGCTTTGTGCCATTTTCTCATTGATATATTAATTAACTTTGATAAAACTATGTGATATTACTTACGTGTATAAATTGAAATTATTGTTCCTGTACTCCTACTGTGGCTATGTCTCGTTCTCCTGCTGTTCATGTTCTCATGATATTCTCTTGAAGACGTTCGTTACACTGTTCTTGATATTCTTGTGCCGGACCTTCTGCTGTCCTGATTCTTTGAGCTGGATTTCTTGATTCAATTTGTTCTGCCAACTGATGGGCTCTTTTAATACGTTTGCGTCGTGCCTCTCTGGTGCTCGCGTTGTTGAGGTTAGATTTTTTCTGTGGCATTTGACTGAACATAATAAATGAATCGTTTAAATATGAGGAAAAAAAAATTGGAAATCATTCTAATTAACTTTTATAATTATGTGATAATACTTACATACTTTATAAATTATAAAGTTTTGATCAATGAAGCAATAATATGAATTCAATTTACACTTCAGTGTAAGTAACACGTGGCCGGCTATGCTAACACCAAAAATTTAAACAGTGGCAATAATTGAATTATCCGGTATTTCGTTCGCTACAAAATAAATTTAATTAATTTTATAGCGTCAACAATACGTGGTAATTATGCTGTTAAAATGTAGCTTATATGACACGTTCGTAGATTTACGATAGCAGCGCCATCTATTGATTACATACTCAACCCAGTCGAAAGGTATCGACATCTGTTAGAATCATTTGGAGTTAACAGATAATTGTGACTGTCAAATAATAACAGACAAATAATTAGCAATAAATTAAAATTGCGACTATAATTTGAGATTTAAACTATCCTATCTCTCAAGTTGGATCGAACTGCACATGGTGTGCGAATTTTATTGTAATCGGTTGAGTGGTTTAGGAGTCCATTGAGGACAAACATTGTGACACGAGATTTATTTTAAGATATAATTTTTTTCACCACGTTCCGTTCTTTAGTCGCCTTCTCATCCATTCTTCGATGTCCGCAGACATCGATGTTTTCCCACCTCTACAAAATAGCGCCATTAGCTGTTCCCTTTCTGACAAGAACCTGGAACAGTGCAGAAGGACATGTTCTGCTGTTTTCAAAGCGTCTGTGCAGAAGAGGCACTGGACTGATTCTGATGGCGGAACTGAAACAAATAGGCCCGAAAACAGCCATGATCCGTGAGAAACTGTGTCAGGTGGTAGTTTCGGACTTCATGCTCGCACTCTCCCCATACCGCTAACAGGGATAAGTGGGTAGGTCCATCTCCAACGTTGCGACGATTGCCATGTGGCCTGGCACTCTCTCTGCCGCCACACTTAAGGATCTTGCCGATTAACTCCTCGACGTATTAGGCCAAGTGCCTTGATCTCCAGATTAATCGACCGCATGACTGCCAGCGGTAGACATGCGTCTTCGGATATAGTTCTAAATCCTCCGTTGAGCCTGAGGGGCATAATCCGTACCACTGATCGCGCACCTTTCATGTACGACCATTAATTAGTTGCATTGCCTTCGCTCCCGCCACCAGCAGCTTTCTAGCCGGCATCCTCGTCCTCCCACGTTGGTCATAAGTCTTGCCAAAGCAGCAGACGTGATTGCTGCCTTTCTGCTTTGCATGGTCTTAAAACGAGAGCCTGTGGTCTATCAGAACACCCAGATACTTCAGTGATTCTGCAAAAAGCCACTTGTATCCCGTTATTAGACCCCTGCATCCTCTTTACGGGTTTTCTGCTGCTTAAGAGGAGAGCTTCGACTTTGTGTGTCGCTATTTTGAGGCCGACTTCCTCGAGCTAGTCAATGTTCGACCTGCTCGTCGCATTGCGACTGCTGTTATCGCCACGTCGTCCGCAAAACAATGCAGTTCAGCTCCAAGAGGCTTGCTGACACCCAAATTGTTCCACAGGATCTAACCAAGCACCGACCTTTGTGGAACACCTGACAACACTCGAAAATATCTCGGGCTAGCTACCGTATCATATCTGAGAACACGATCCCTAAAGTAGCTGCCTAGAGCGATCCTTAAGTATTCCGGGAGCGATCCTTAAGTATTCACATTGCAGCAAATATTACAGGCCATCTTGCTGTGCGTTCTTCACGTCCAGCGTGACGATTGCCGCCTAACCATCTGCCGCCTTTGAGGGCGTTTCTTGCTACCGCAGAGGGTGCATCAAGGACACTTTTCCCCTTCCCAGGCCATTGGAGCTCTCGGTTGTCGTCTCTTAGCGAGCATACACGATGCGCTCGAACAGTTTGCCTACTATATCCAATAGACTTAAAGGGCGGTATTTGCCTGCAGCATGTACTGGCCCTTTCCCTTTAGGCAATAACATCAGCTTCTGCCTTTTCTATCGCTTAGGAAAGACCCCTTCCAGAAGACACTGCTGGAATGTGTCCCTAAAAATTTCAGGTCTGGCCAGCGCCACTGTCTGGAGCCTTGTTAGGCTTGATTCGTTTAGCTGCTTCGACGACTTCACTTACGGTGGCATGCGTTAAGGGAGAGAGGCAGGGGTTTCTTCTCGTGGTTGCAATAAACTGGTCTGTTTTGAGAAAAGCTCAGACCCAATATTAGAGGTTCATCTGGAGTACTCTCTCTCTTGCTCAGTTTTTGCTTACAAGTTTGTAAGCAAGACCCCAGGGGTCGTCATCCACGCACTCCAGCAGGTCCTTACCATCACACGTTGCTACCAGTAGCTTTGCGAGGTCATCCGCCATTGTCTCTGCATTTGTGAGGATTTGTGAGGAGTCGATTTTATATGTCAGCGGGTCATAATCGAGCTTCCTAGTATCGGATTCTTGTTCGGGTGCGCTTTTCCGCTGGGTGCGTATCGTGTCCATTGGTCGGACGCTGAAGGTGATCAGTGCATGGTCACTCAGCTTTACCTCTTCTGAGTGTTATCTCTTCTTGCGTTCGCAGCTAGTCCTCTGCTGACGAAGGTGACATAAACATATGATGTAGCCCTGTCATTATTAAATGTCGACATTCGGCCATCATTTAGCAGGACGAGATCGAGCATTATCATAGCGCTACTTACTGCATGCTCTCTGGAGCGCATTCGGATGCCCTGACATTGCAGTCACCTAATATGAGTGATTCGACAATGTGAGCATCCTACGGTTACAACGCACCGTTTGATGACCGCAATGGCATCATTTGCGACCATCAGCACCGAGGGGTTTCGTCCCGCATCCTTTGTAGATCTCTCACATCCTCTGGTTAGAGGATGCCGTGGAATAGGCACACCAGGGAATTGTGGAGATCCTTTGCTGTTGTAGCCTCGTCCAAACCGCTGTAGGTTGTCGCCGTCTTTGCGCACCGAAGTCAGATCACTTCTAGCTCACTCCTGAACTTAGGAATGTTTGCAAAGGTTTTCCCATCTACGAGCAGTTCTTCCTTTTGTGTCTTCCTTATTTTCCGAACGTGCTTGCCGAATTCGCAAAGGCTCAGATCTGTCCTCATTTTCCGAAGCATATATGCATACATAACCTTGCCCATTTTCTTCGGAATTAACACCTCAGGCTTTACCTTCACCCACTGTCCGTCCTTCCTAGTGTCGTTGACTACGGGCGTATAGCTTACTAGCGGGTTGGACTCCTGTGTGTGAGACACCTCTGGTGATTTTGGCGACAGGTGTGAGGTTGCCCTTATTGGGTACCTGCCATTTTGGTATTGCCTGTTTGATTGGCTCCGTCTGGCTCCGCTTTGCTTTTTGTGCCTCCGTCTGGGTGGCAGTACTCCTGGAATGGGGCTTCATTAGGATACCCTCCTGCAGTTTTATAGCACTGTTGTTAAGAGCAGATAGATCCAATATTGCGCCCTTGGTATGATCAAGATCAAGTTCAGATCAAGTTTATTTTTAATTTGGGATGCCACTCCCACCGCTCAATCAAACCGACAATTTGCGATTTACACTCGAAATACTAGAGTCTTAACGTTCTGCTTCAGTGTCACCTGTCTTTTAAATTTCAATCCTATCGGACAAATACCTTGCCACGGGTGTTATGTGAAAATTTCATTTAAATCGGACTGTAAATAAGTGAAATATAAGAATTAAACTCACTTTAAACATATACACCTAAGCAGACCTAATTTACGCAATCATTCCGAAGTTCAAATCTAGCATCACACACACAGCATTTCATTAAACTTTTTATTTGATAACAGAATTAGTTCACAATGCAGTTTTGCCGAAGGGCCAAGCAGTGAGGCAATGGCCGAGTGTTAGAGTGTCGGACGGTGATTCTAAAAGAATTTGAGAGGAGTGCGTGTGTTCGATTCTCAGTTCAGACGGGTGAAAAGTTTTCATTTAGATTATTTATTTTATTGTAATAAACTAAATGAAAAGTTACAGTTAAGCGGGATGTGATATAGTCTAGCCGATCTATACAAATTAAATTATTTAATTAAATTTCAATAAAAAAATAGTTTTTCATTATATTGATGTCATATTTATTATGCAATATGAAAGACAAAAAAATTATAATAGTTATAAAGAATATTAATTATTTAAAAATAAAGTTTACTATTTATACCCTTCGACCATTGAAAATGGTCAAAAAGGGTATACTAACTTTGCGCAAATGTATGTAACAGGCATAAGGAGGCGTGGGAGACCCCATAAAGTATATATATTCTTGCTCAGGCTCACAAGCCAAGTCGATTGAGCCATGTCTGTCTGTCTGTCTGTCAATCTTAGTGTCAACGGACCTTTCTTGACTCATTGACACGTCGTTTTCTGATTGATTTTCAATATCCATATATTCCACGCTTGTTTGAACATCGGGCCTAGGTGCACTTTTGTAAAAATGAATTTGTTCACATATTTTAACAGTAAACTCGTACATGTCAATGTTGGAGTTTACTGTCATATTCAAATTTAAAATTGGCTCTTCTATCAAACCCAGAGTCGGCGTAGCCTCTTTCTTTAATTGTTTCCCACCTAAATACTTATAGTCAAAATGTAAATTGCAAATAACTGCTTTGTCAATATTGGCATCACTTTGCAATTTGCATTTTGAGATCCACATTTCACGTGTAATTAATTCCTTCGGAAACTTAAACAGACGAACAGGGGAAAGCATGTTATCCCTATTAGAGATGGGCGCGGCCTGGGCCGGGCCTCGACAATTTTAGGCCTGGGGCCTAAAACCCTTTTAGCGTCGGGCACCGGGCCTAAGGGTAAAAGCCCGGAAGGCCCGGCGTGCTTGAAAGCAAAATGAAAAAATAATGATGTTTTAATCGATATCGGCCTCAAAAATTCGAGTCTGGTTCGGGCCGGGCCTCAAAAAACAGGCCCGCGCCCATCTCTACTCCCTATAGCACCGCCGGCAGGAACTAATTACAGCCTTTATACAGCGCTTAAAAATTGAGTTCAACAATTAAATTTTTGATTTAACGGGGCGGTGGGCGTGACACCTAACATTTGAAAATCAGCTTATAGTACACAGGAGTCTTCCTGCCAAATTTGGTAACTCTAGCTCTTATAATAGCTCAGATCTGTGCGTTCACAAAGACAGACGGACATACAGACAGACATGGCTCAATCGACTCGGCTTGTGATCCTGAGCAAGAATATACTTTATGGGGTCTCCCACGCCTCCTTCTGCCTGTTACATACATTTGCACAAAGTTAGTATACCCTTTTTTGACCATTTTCAATGGTCGAAGGGTATAAACAGCTGTAGACGGCTTCCTGAGCGGATATCTCAGTGCCAGAAATAAATTTGCTTCCTAAATATTTTAACTTTTGCTTCATAGATGCATTATTATTATCCTTAATCTCCATGATTGCTTCACGCATCAGCATTGAAATGCCTCTCTGGGACTTGTTAATATAATTAACGACGTATCTGCAGCAAGCATAGGGGTCTAAAATAAACTGAATATCCATATTTGCTCGCTGCAACAAAAAGAGATGCTTATTTTAAGTGTTAAGCTTGGTCGCTGAAAAAGATCGCTTCAAAAAAACTTTTGCTTTCTTTATGCTTGATCTTATAGCATTAATATAGCCCTCATAACTAAGGTTAAGTTGATTGTGGGACAAAAAGTTTTAAAATCGTTAAGGTTATCTACGCTTTAACGATCAAATGGGAAGTCGAGGAGACATTGAATTTTTTCGAAATTTCTAAGATACTCGGGTAAATTTGGAGCATTTTCGTCTAATGGGAGAAGAATTTCTGTTTGAGGCATGGGTGGGTATGGAATACCGAATCTACAAATTTGTTTTGATCTAATTTCTCGCCTGCAAGAGTGCTCGTGACTATAAAGTTGATACTCCACTTATGGAGCAATGTCCGGGAAATTAGTATCAGTTGTGATAAACTGATCAATAAAGGAGGCATCTTTCAGCCAGAACATACCATGTATATGTGGAGACCCTTTTTGTTGAAACTCCAGCCGCCAATAAAATTTAATGAGCTTGTGACAACGAAAAACAACGTCTTTCTTTTTCATCAGTTTTAAGACCTGTCTATTCGAAAATTGAAGTATCTTCCACAGGTCATTGGGTCTGCTCTACATTTTTACAAAGCAAGACTAAAAGCTCCGGCGACCTAGTTTCCGCTACGGAAAAGGTTATAAAAAAACTTGGAAGCCCTACCTGCCTAATCATAGCCATCACTTTCTTTTTCTCGTCCCCCAATGTGCAGGAGACGTGCGAATACCCTTTAAGAGCCTATAGCCATCGTCATGAAGTATTAACCTATTGATTGTATCCTCATTACGCACATCAGCAGCCGAAATGCCTTGAATGGCGGAGTGCTTACGTAAGCAAATTGATGTGCTGTTCCTAATAATGCTTATCCTTTCTAACTTTTTAAAGTTGTGAAATAATTTATCAGTTCTACAACCTCTTCTATTAAAATTCCTAAGCTCTGACCTAACAATGATTGTAAAACTTTCCTGACATTTCCTTTTAATGCCTGCAAATATTGTGGGAAAAGCCAGCTCATCTGAATCATAATGTGCTATCATGTCCAGAGGTTGACCCTCTTCTGAACCTATAGCAATTCTCGGAATATTAATGTTCTCAATAGGGACATTTTCTATGAAAGTTTCCTGACCACCTGGATTAAGCTCTACCTCTTCTAAATTATCTTGAGCTCTTTCTAACAATTGAGAAACAATGTCCCTATCTTCTGTTGACGTAACAAATGTCACTGTCTATAAAGCTCTATATTGACCAGATACCGAAGCCATGATTAAATAGGCATGAAATCATGCCTATATGCCATCCTACGCTTAACGTGAATCTGAACTACTTCGGCTTCATTAAATGCCCTTGGAAGGGAAGTTACAACATTTGCAACTGGAATTGACACGTTAAAGACGGCTATAAGGCTATCTAAACTTGTGCTAATCGGACTCTCCCTATCTTCTGGCAGGGTACTAGCACGCTCTACCCTGTTCCAGGAGCATTTCTTCTATTCTGAGGTATTCTATTCTCATTTTTCCTATACTGACTAACTCTTTGCGACAAACTCGTATTGGCATCGAATGCAGCTTGTCTCACGGTCAAAATATTAAAAAAAGTTATGAAATTATTTAATTAAACTTAAATTAGATATAAACTATGCACATAAGGTGTGCTACTTAATTTCTTATTCTTCATTCTACTTTTTCACTTAAAACAATTAAATTTAAAGTTTCAAATATTAATAAGGCAATCGGCGATCGAGAATCGACGACAATAAAAAAAACACACCGACCACGCCAATCCCAAGCTGCAAACTGATTTTTAGAATGTCAGCCCTGTCCACTTTTTGTTTAATTCCATGAAAAATATCGGCGTTCTTTATTAAGCGCGAACATTTTCTTTTTTAATAAAGTATTGATCTTAAGATAGAAAAAGCACTTCTTAATTTAAAATTGTGAAAAAAATATTTTAAGAGTATTTATATGCATTTCCAATATAACTTCAATGTGCCCTACTCGAAATTGGCATACTAGCATTAATCGCATATTTGCATACTAGCATTAATCAAGGGTGACGTCATACGATTCGGTAGCAACATATGATCACTAAGCATCGAACATCGATGCCTAGTGATATCATCACTAAGCGAACACATAGAGACCGCAAAAAGCTCTGACGCTATGTGAGACTGATTTTTCGAACCAGCCACCCCAGAGCCCGAAGCATTGAGAGTAGAGACCTCGGCTGCACGCTGACTGGCTAGGGTGGCTGGCTTTTCGGCTCTCAGTACCAACACCGCATAGCATCCAAACTGCTTCAGTCGCACAACGACAGCGGAACGATAAGCATGCGCATGCTGCGTGTATGTATGCACAAGCTCACGTATGAATGTATGCGTTGCTTGTGAAGTTTGGCAACTCACAATTGCATGGCCTGCGAGAAGTCAATTTTGTCTTTCAGCATCGAGACCAAGCAGCCTAGAGAACGAGACTTCGCATGTGTGTGCGTACATGTTGGTAAGGCAGTACTTTGTTGTTGTCGAAGCAGTGGTGGGCAGGCGCCCATTCATTGTTTTGTTTTGATTACGTGTTTGTCCTTTGTTTTGATTTATGTCGCGCATCTTCCATCGTTTTTAATTTGTTGCTGGTTACCTTATTTCGGTAAAGGTTAAATAGCTGTATGCGTCACCGATTTTTTTACTGATAGGGCTATATTTATCATGATTTTAGGTAAAAGAATTATTTTGAGGTCGCTTCTGGTTTTTTTTAATTGAATTTTGAATAATTAATTTTACATGTATTTTGTTGTTGCCTTTTTGTGTGTGACGCCAGTATTTCTGCAACGTTTTGTGTCGGTGCAGTGTGCCACAAGCTGATTTGTTTGAAATGAAAAATTTAGTCACTTCAATATAAGATTCCTAGGAAAATTTTTTTAAAAAGTTGTAAAATTACTCTTACTTTTCCTACCATAATATATATGTTATATATATGTATATATATATATATATATATATATATATATATATATATATATATTTTGAACATTTTTTTATCTTTATAAAATTTTGGGGGCCCTGAAAATGGCCGATTTGGTGAAAAAATGAAGCTGGTCTTCTACTCCGAATCAGACGATTCCTACCTTTACCCTTATTTCATATTAAATATTTTTTATTGTTTTATCACTAGAAGAAAAATTTACAATATACTAATTTTAATATCTTACATATATTTAAAACACTTATTCCCCCTAAACATACAGAGAAACATTAATAGATTATTAATATCAAATGAAATGCATTTTTATTTATTTCAGTAATGTGGTATTTGAATTATGATACATAAGCTAATTTACAACTTGTCTTATCAAATTATTTGTTTTGATTGGGGGTGGGCTTCGCTGCTGATATGCGTTTACCATATATGCGTATATGTATGCACATATGTGTGTGCGTGTATGTGCATATGCAGAGAACGTTGTTGTTGCCAAAGCAAGTGATTTTGTTGTTGTTTTCGCCGCTCGATTTAGCTCCCGATCATAAAACTCAATCCAGGGAACACCACGGGGAGGCCATTATAATAACAATGGGGTCATCAACTGATGATCTTCGAGAGGACTTGAGATATTTAAATGTGTTTCATTTAAATATCTCCATGTTCCCCACCTAACCTACACCTATCTGTTTCAAAATATAGCCAGTATTCTGACATATCAAAACTTGTGTATGTACATACATTTCAACTCACAGAAGGACTGAAGACAATAACTAGAAACATTCGGCAAGCCGAATGAATAAGGGCTATGTCGACTTCGTTTTTGTTAGGGCTGCTTCATTATTTTTTGAATATTGAACATATGTATTTGATCCTTAAACAAGGGAGTGTCAGACACCATCTGACTAAAATTTCATGGCTTAACCCGTTGGAGGTGTTTTTGTTCGATCGCCAAGTTGATCGTGCTGTGCTTCGATTGACAGCTACTGGTGTGGTTAGCCAAGGAAGCTGCAGCATCTGCGTTTATGTCTATTTTCCGCTTCCTTTTTTGTTTATCAGCGCATAGTTTTTCTGACAGCCAAATAGTATTTTGGCGGAGGAGGACGAGTATGAAAAAATGCAGAATATGGAGTCGGTACCGTTCACAGTACTAATCTGAGTACTTTTCAACGCTTTCAGCTTGCGCAATGCACTCATTTACAATGGTTTTCTTTATTTTCCTCACGTATAATTCTGAAAACATTTGTGGAATATTCAGTAGTGCATTTTCATTAAATTTCATTAAAGGAAACTGGTGGAGCTTATAGTTTAAAATTGTTGCTTATGGTTTTAAAGTTCTTATTAAACAAAAATAACTCTGACTCTTCGCAAATTGCAAGATCGCCCTTCAGTAGTAGACTACATTGATCACAAGTATATTTATTTTGTGATTTAAATAGCACATACCCTGTGAAGTATCGCAATGCGTTTTCATTTGCGTAGCTCAGAGTTGGCTGAACTTCGTCAACCTGGGCTACGTGCATATCTGCATAATTATCTATGTTGAATTCAAAATTATCGCAATCTTCCTGCTCTGAGTCATTCGCAATGTTTGCCAGTTCTTGCTTTGTTTCTTCTACAACATTTATTAGCAAGTCATCATCCGACTCACAATTTCCAGTGCTCTTTTTTGAAGTGATGATCTTCATTGACAGCATCTTGGATATAATTGCATTAAACTCGAAGAGCATAGAATTATTATTTGTCCCACTTCTGCTTCAGAGCATCTTGATTAAGTCGCAACATTATTAGAAACTGGTAATCATTTTCAATCTATACATCTTGTGCAAGCATCATTATTGAATTTATTGTATGAACTAATCCATCAATACTCGTACAATAAACTTTGTTTGATTGAGGCTGACACTTCTATTCGCCGTTTTGTTTTAGTGCTGACTTGAATGGGTTTCGATCATATAAGTTGTTGCTATTTAAACAATCGAACAACTTATTAAACTTTTCTACGAACTTGGCCGTAGGGATTGCAACATCTTCGCAATCTTTGTATATCCCTTTTAGAATAGGGGTCTTTATTGCAGATGATACGGTGTGGCTAAATACTTGAGTTGCAGATTAAACCTTCATTCTTTCAAATGAATTGGGGTGGATGTGCTTTTTTGTGAGCTTTGGGCACAATCTTGCCGAAGTATTGTTTGTATCAATAGTTTAACTATTATTTTCCATGACACTTTACCATCTGGCGTATCAATCATACCATTCATTAGGGTATTTCAAATTGATTTTATTAGGTGTGGGACATCATAAATTGTAAATATTTTTTTATCATTTACAAGATAATATGGCGTTTCCAAATTAACTTCATTGTTGGCAAACGCTCCTCTGTTATTTGGGCCCTGATCGCAAACAATGGATCTTATATTTAGGCCACAGTTTTGAGCGACTGTAATATTTTTAATAATCGTTCCTTTAAGTTTAGAGGACGAGAGTGCAGTTGATGATGCAACATAGCTCAATAAGAATTTCCAATTATCGTAGAGCCCACGAACCATAAAGACGGAAATCTGTTTGCATAAGTCCTTGGTTTCTTTTCACAGCCGTCGTCTGCAAACCCCTCCACTTCGTCATGGTGGGTTCCGGTGAGGACCAGATTGATAATCGCTCCATTAAGCTGATCCCCCATAGAGCTCTGTTATTATATAGTGCTGATTTTCAACGCTACCCTTCGAATCGGCTACTTTCCAAGCGCCTGGAAGACGACAAATATCATCATGCTGCTTAAAAGTGGGAAGCCAGCAGGTGAACTAAACTCCTATCGTCCAATAAGCCTTCTGCCAGCATTTGGTAAATTATTGGAGAGGTGCATCCTCAGAAGGATCCTCGACACCACGGCGGTAGAAAAACCTATCCCCAAGTTCCAATTGGTTTTAAACTGAGACATGGTACGCCTGAATAATTGCGACGAGTAGTGAATTAGACCTGAGTTTTTGGAAAAGAGTATGTCGTTGGAGCCTATTTGGATATCCAGCAGGCTTTCGATAGAGTGTGGCATGCAAGACTTCTGCATAAGCTTAAAGGATTACTTAATCATCAACTCTATTTAATTATCAAAAGGTTCCTTCACGCACTCCTTTAAAGTTGTTCAGGACGACCTGTTCTCGCAGCCGAAGAAAATTAGAGCTGGCGTACCTCAGGGTAGCGTGTTAGGGCCAACACTGTACAGCCTATACACATATGATATGCCCTCAACTGTCAAATTGCCGAACACAGACCGCAATGATCTGCTAGTAGCTACTTTCGCAGATGATACCTTTCGGCACCACGTTTCGGATGTACATAGCTCGGCGGCTAAAACTAAAGCGAATAGCATGAGTTGGTTACTCAAGCCTCACAACTAATTATCGCTCGGAAACAAGACCAAAATATATAAAGTTATCCTAGCTCCCGTCTGGAAACATGGAATTCAGTTTACGGCATTGCTGCAAAGACGCACCTAAACAAGATTCGTGTGGTGCTGTCCCAAATTTTGTGAAAATTAACTGGTGCAGCTTGGTATATACGCAATAGAAATAGAGAAGTTGAACTTCAAATACCCAAAATTGGCGATATCATTAACCGACAAGCAGCCGCTTACTTGGATAAACGTGGTAGCTATCCAAACCGATTGACCCGAAAGCTTTTTAGAGGAAGGCACACACGGGTTTTACGGGCAAGAAGAAAGCTCAAGCGCACACACCCTACTGATCTGTCCAGCAGATTTATCTAAATGTAATGTATGTAATTTTTAACATTTTCTTTCCCCTATTTTGGTTTATTTATGTAAATATGTACATATTATTTAGAAATATGATTTACACTATAGTATAAGTTATTAAATATAGTAACAGTAAGCTATAAATAAAATTTAAAAAAATATAAAAAGAAAGTCATGGTGGGAACTATATTGGAGGCCTTTTCTAATTGATATTTCATCAAATAACAGAACTGTTTGTTTACTTTTATTGTCCATTTTTTTAAATATTGCTTTTAAATTATTAAGCACACTTTCATTGAACCCGGGTGTTACATTTTTTATAGGTGCCCATATCACCAATGAAGACTTTGAAGGAAGATTAAAATGAAGAGTCATAAAAGAGTAGGCCTTGGCAGAGTAAAGTTTATACTTTGTGCAATAACTTTGTCTTCTTATTTCCACGATTGCTTTTTTCTTATCAACATTTTGCAAAACGTGTTTGAACTTTCAGAAAGTCCATTGTTCTCAAGAATTCTATGTACATATATTGCTATCTTTTTTTTGTTTAAAATATTTGACCTTCAATCTTTTCCTTCGTGCAAGCACTTGTAAAATATTCATCTTCCTACAAGCTGTTAGCTTTTTCTTTTCATTCAGTTTCTTTATAGCTGCCCAATATTTATTTTTATAGAATAGTCCATTTTGCTCTTTTATTAGGCAATTGGTGCAAGAGTCAATCTTAGTGTCAACGGACCTTTCTTGACTCATTGACACGTCGTTTTCTGATTGATTTTCAATATCCATATATTCCACGCTTGTTTGAACATCGGGCCTAGGTGCACTTTTGTAAAAATGAATTTGTTCACATATTTTAACAGTAAACTCGTACATGTCAATGTTGGAGTTTACTGTCATATTCAAATTTAAAATTGGCTCTTCTATCAAACCCAGAGTCGGCGTAGCCTCTTTCTTTAATTGTTTCCCACCTAAATACTTATAGTCAAAATGTAAATTGCAAATAACTGCTTTGTCAATATTGGCATCACTTTGCAATTTGCATTTTGAGATCCACATTTCACGTGTAATTAATTCCTTCGGAAACTTAAACAGACGAACAGGGGAAAGCATGTTATCCCTATTAGAGATGGGCGCGGCCTGGGCCGGGCCTCGACAATTTTAGGCCTGGGGCCTAAAACCCTTTTAGCGTCGGGCACCGGGCCTAAGGGTAAAAGCCCGGAAGGCCCGGCGTGCTTGAAAGCAAAATGAAAAAATAATGATGTTTTAATCGATATCGGCCTCAAAAATTCGAGTCTGGTTCGGGCCGGGCCTCAAAAAACAGGCCCGCGCCCATCTCTACTCCCTATAGCACCGCCGGCAGGAACTAATTACAGCCTTTATACAGCGCTTAAAAATTGAGTTCAACAATTAAATTTTTGATTTAACGGGGCGGTGGGCGTGACACCTAACATTTGAAAATCAGCTTATAGTACACAGGAGTCTTCCTGCCAAATTTGGTAACTCTAGCTCTTATAATAGCTCAGATCTGTGCGTTCACAAAGACAGACGGACATACAGACAGACATGGCTCAATCGACTCGGCTTGTGATCCTGAGCAAGAATATACTTTTATGGGGTCTCCCACGCCTCCTTCTGCCTGTTACATACATTTGCACAAAGTTAGTATACCCTTTTTTGACCATTTTCAATGGTCGAAGGGTATAAACAGCTGTAGACGGCTTCCTGAGCGGATATCTCAGTGCCAGAAATAAATTTGCTTCCTAAATATTTTAACTTTTGCTTCATAGATGCATTATTATTATCCTTAATCTCCATGATTGCTTCACGCATCAGCATTGAAATGCCTCTCTGGGACTTGTTAATATAATTAACGACGTATCTGCAGCAAGCATAGGGGTCTAAAATAAACTGAATATCCATATTTGCTCGCTGCAACAAAAGAGATGCTTATTTTAAGTGTTAAGCTTGGTCGCTGAAAAAGATCGCTTCAAAAAAACTTTTGGTTTCTTTATGCTTGATCTTATAGCATTAATATAGCCCTCATAACTAAGGTTAAGTTGATTGTGGGACAAAAAGTTTTAAAATCGTTAAGGTTATCTACGCTTTAACGATCAAATGGGAAGTCGAGGAGACATTGAATTTTTTCGAAATTTCTAAGATACTCGGGTAAATTTGGAGCATTTTCGTCTAATGGGAGAAGAATTTCTGTTTGAGGCATGGGTGGGTATGGAATACCGAATCTACAAATTTGTTTTGATCTAATTTCTCGCCTGCAAGAGTGCTCGTGACTATAAAGTTGATACTCCACTTATGGAGCAATGTCCGGGAAATTAGTATCAGTTGTGATAAACTGATCAATAAAGGAGGCATCTTTTCAGCCAGAACATACCATGTATATGTGGAGACCCCTTTTTGTTGAAACTCCAGCCGCCAATAAAATTTAATGAGCTTGTGACAACGAAAAACAACGTCTTTCTTTTTCATCAGTTTTAAGACCTGTATATTCGAAAATTGAAGCTATCTTCCACAGGTCATTGGGTCTGCTCCCATTTTTACAAAGCAAGACTAAAAGCTCCGGCGACCTAGTTTCCGCTACGGAAAAGGTTATAAAAAAAACTTGGAAGCCCTACCTGCCTAATCATAGCCATCACTTTCTTTTTCTCGTCCCCCAATGAGCAGGAGACGTGCGAATACCCTTTAAGAGCCTATAGCCATCGTCATGAAGTATTAACCTATTGATTGTATCCTCATTACGCACATCAGCAGCCGAAATGCCTTGAATGGCGGAGTGCTTACGTAAGCAAATTGATGTGCTGTTCCTAATAATGCTTATCCTTTCTAACTTTTAAAGTTGTGAAATAATTTATCAGTTCTACAACCTCTTCTATTAAAATTCCTAAGCTCTGACCTAACAATGATTGTAAAACTTTCCTGACATTTCCTTTTAATGCCTGCAAATATTGTGGGAAAAGCCAGCTCATCTGAATCATAATGTGCTATCATGTCCAGAGAGGTTGACCCTCTTCTGAACCTATAGCAATTCTCGGAATATTAATGTTCTCAATAGGGACATTTTCTATGAAAGTTTCCTGACCACCTGGATTAGCTCTACCTCTTCTAAATTATCTTGAGCTCTTTCTAACAATTGAGAAACAATGTCCCTATCTTCTGTTGACGTAACAAATGTCACTGTCTATAAAGCTCTATATTGACCAGATACCGAAGCCATGATTAAATAGGCATGAAATCATGCCTATATGCCATCCTACGCTTAACGTGAATCTGAACTACTTCGGCTTCATTAAATGCCCTTGGAAGGGAAGTTACAACATTTGCAACTGGAATTGACGTACGTTAAAGACGGCTATAAGGCTATCTAAACTTGTGCTAATCGTACTCTCCCTATCTTCTGGCAGGGTACTAGCACGCTCTACCTGTTCCGGGAGCATTTCTTCTATTCTGAGGTATTCTATTCTCATTTTCCTATACTGACTAACTCTTTGCGACAAACTCGTATTGGCATCGAATGCAGCTTGTCTCACGGTCAAAATATTAAAAAAGTTATAAATTATTTAATTAAACTTAAATTAGATATAAACTATGCACATAAGGTGTGCTACTTAATTTCTTATTCTTCATTCTACTTTTTCACTTAAAACAATTAAATTTAAAGTTTAAAAAATATTAATAAGGCAATCGGCGATCGAGAATCGACGACAATAAAAAAAACACACCGACCACGCCAATCCCAAGCTGCAAACTGATTTTTAGAATGTCAGCCCTGTCCACTTTTTGTTTAATTCCATGAAAATATCGGCGTTCTTTATTAAGCGCGAACATTTTCTTTTTAATAAAGTATTGATCTTAAGATAGAAAAAGGCGCTTCTTAATTTAAAATTGTGAAAAAAATATTTTAAGAGTATTTATATGCATTTCCAATATAACTTCAATGTGCCCTACTCGAAATTGGCATACTAGCATTAATCGCATATTTGCATACTAAGCATTAATCAAGGGTGACGTCATACGATTCGGTAGCAACATATGATCACTAAGCATCGAACATCGATGCCTAGTGATATCATCACTAAGCGAACACATAGAGACCGCAAAAAGCTCTGACGCTATGTGAGACTGATTTTTCGAACCAGCCACCCCAGAGCCCGAAGCATTTAGAGTAGAGACCTCGGCTGCACGCTGACTGGCTAGGGTGGCTGGCTTTTTCGGCTCTCAGTACCAACACCGCATAGCATCCAAACTGCTTCAGTCGCACAACGACAGCGGAACGATAAGCATGCGCATGCTGCGTGTATGTATGCACAAGCTCACGTATGAATGTATGCGTTGCTTGTGAAGTTTGGCAACTCACAATTGCATGGCCTGCGAGAAGTCAATTTTGTCTTTCAGCATCGAGACCAAACAGCCTAGAGAACGGACTTCGCATGTGTGTGCGTACATGTTGGTAAGGCAGTACTTTGTTGTTGTCGAAACAGTGGTGGGCGAGCGCCCATTCATTGTTTTGTTTTGATTACGTGTTTGTCCTTTGTTTTGAGTTATGTCGCGCATCTTCCATCGTTTTTAATTTGTTGCTGGTTACCTTATTTCGGTAAAGGTTAAATAGCTGTATGCGTCACCGATTTTTTTACTGATAGGGCTATATTTATCATGATTTTAGGTAAAAGAATTATTTTGAGGTCGCTTCTGGTTTTTTTTTAATTGAATTTTTGAATAATTAATTTTACATGTATTTTGTTGTTGCCTTTTTGTGTGTGACGCCAGTATTTCTGCAACGTTTTGTGTCGGTGCAGTGTGCCACAAGCTGATTTGTTTGAAATGAAAATTTAGTCACTTCAATATAAGATTCCTAGGAAAATTTTTTTAAAAAGTTGTAAAATTACTCTTACTTTTCCTACCATAATATATATGTTATATATATATGTATATATATATATATATATATATATATATATATATATATATTTTGAACATTTTTTTATCTTTATAAAATTTTTGGGGGCCCTGAAAATGGCCGATTTGGTGAAAAAATGAAGCTGGTCTTCTACTCCGAATCAGACGATTCCTACCTTTACCCTTATTTCATATTAAATATTTTTTATTGTTTTATCACTAGAAGAAAAATTTACAATATACTAATTTTAATATCTTACATATATTTAAAACACTTATTCCCCCTAAACATACAGAGAAACATTAATAGATTATTAATATCAAATGAAATGCATTTTTATTTATTTCAGTAATGTGGTATTTGAATTATGATACATAAGCTAATTTACAACTTGTCTTATCAAATTATTTGTTTTGATTGGGGTGGGCTTCGCTGCTGATATGCGTTTACCATATATGCGTATATGTATGCACATATGTGTGTGCGTGTATGTGCATATGCAGAGAACGTTGTTGTTGCCAAAAGCAAGTGATTTTGTTGTTGTTTTCGCCGCTCGATTTAGCTCCCGATCATAAAACTCCAATCCAGGGAACACCACGGGGAGGCCATTATAATAACAATGGGGTCATCAACTGATGATCTTCGAGAGGACTTGAGATATTTAAATGTGTTTCATTTAAATATCTCCATGTTCCCCACCTAACCTACACCTATCTGTTTTCAAAATATAGCCAGTATTCTGACATATCAAAACTTGTGTATGTACATACATTTCAACTCACAGAAGGACTGAAGACAATAACTAGAAACATTCGGCAAGCCGAATGAATGAGCACTATGTCGACTCCGTTTTTGTTAGGGCTGCTTCATTATTTTTTGAATATTAGACATATGTATTTGATCCTTAAACAAAGGAGTGTCAGACACCATCCGACTAAAATTTCGTGGCTTAACCCGTTGGAGGTGTTTTTGTTCGATCGCCAAGTTGATCGTGCTGTGCATCGATTGACAGCTACTGAGTGGTTAGCCAAGGAAAGGCTGCAGCATCTGCGTTTATGTCTATTTTCCGCTTCCTTTTGTTTATCAGCGCATAGTTTTCTGACAGCCAAATAGTATTTTGGCGGAGGACGACAAGTATGAAAAAATGCAGAATATGGAGTCGGTACCGTTCACAGTACTAATCTGAGGTACTTTTCAACGCTTTCAGCTTGCGCAATGCACTCATTTACAATGGTTTTCTTTATTTTCCTCACGTATAATTCTGAAAACATTTGTGGAATATTCAGTAGTGCATTTTCATTAAGATTTCATTAAAGGAAACTGGTGGAGCTTATAGTTTAAAATTGTTGCTTATGGTTTTAAAGTTCTTATTAAACAAAAATAACTCTGACTCTTCGCAAATTGCAAGATCGCCCTTCAGTAGTAGACTACATTGATCACAAGTATATTTATTTTGTGATTTAAATAGCACATACCCTGTGAAGTATCGTAATGCGTTTTTCATTTGCGTAGCTCAGGGTTGGCTGAACTTCGTCAACCTGGGCTACGTGCATATCTGCATAATTATCTATGTTGAATTCAAAGACCATCATAATCTTCCTGCTCTGAGTCATTCGCAATGTTTGCCAGTTCTTGCTTTGTTTCTTCTACCGCATTTATTAGCTAGTCATCATCCGACTCACAATTTCCAGTGCTCTTTTTTGAAGTGATGATCTTCATTGACAGCATCTTGGATATAATTGCATTAAACTCGAAGAGCATAGAATTATTATTTGTCCCACTTCTGCTTCAGAGCATCTTGATTAAGTCGCAGCATTATTAGAGACTGGTAATCATTTTCAATCTATACATCTTTTGTAAGCATCATTATTGAATTTATTGTATGAACTAATCCATCAATACTCGTACAATAAACTTTGTTTGATTGAGGCTGACACTTCTATTCGCCCGTTTTGTTTTAGTGCTGACTTGAATGGGTTTCGATCATATAAGTTGTTGCTATTTAAATAATCGAACAACTTATTAAACTTTTCTACGAACTTGGCCGTAGGGATTGCAACATCTTCGCAATCTTTGTCTGTATCCCTTTTGGGAATAGGGGTCTTTATTGCAGATGATACGGTGTGGCTAAATACTTGAGTTGCAGATTAAACCTTCATTCTTTCAAATGAATTGAGGTGGATTGTGCTTTTTGTGACTTTTGGGCACAATCTTGCCGAAGTATTGTTTGTATCAATAGTTTTAACTATTATTTTCCATGACACTTTACCATCTGGCGTATCGAGTCATACCATTCATTGGGGTATTTCAAATTGATTTTATTAGGTGTGGGACATCATAAATTGTAAATATTTTTTTATCATTTACAAGATAATATGGCGTTTCCAAATTAACTTCATTGTTGGCAAACGCTCCTCTGTTATTTGGGCCCTGATCGCAAACAATGGATCTTATATTTAGGCCACAGTTTTGAGCGACTGTAATATTTTTAATAATCGTTCCTTTAAGTTTAGAGGACGAGAGTTGCAGTTGATGATGCAACATAGCTCAATAAGATTTCCAATTATCGTAGAGCCCACGAACCATAAAGACGGAATCTGTTTGCATAAGTCCTTGGTTTCTTTTCACAGCCGTCGTCTGCAAACCCCTCCCACTTCGTCATGGTGGGTTCCGGTGAGGACCAGATTGATAATCGCTCCATTAAGCTGATCCCCATAGAGCTCTGTTGTATATAGTGCTGATTTTCAACGCTACCCTTCGAATCGGCTACTTTCCAAGCGCCTGGAAGACGACAAATATCATCATGCTGCTTAAAAGTGGGAAGCCAGCAGGTGAACTAAACTCCTATCGTCCAATAAGCCTTCTGCCAGCATTTTGGTAAATTATTGGAGAGGTGCATCCTCAGAAGGATCCTCGACACCACGGCGGTGGGGAAAGAAGCTATCCCAGAAGTTCCAGTTTGGTTTTAGACTGAGACATGGTACGCCTGAATAAAGTGCAACGAGTAGTGAACTTTGTCCTGGAGGGTTTTCATGGAAAAGAGTATGTCGTTGGAGCCTATTTAATATCCT